>JAVXUP010002284.1:0-143722 GCA_033070095.1 Escallonia herrerae
GCCACGTGGCGTCCCCCCGCGTGATGCCCCACCTGGTGTCCTTCCCCACGATGCCACGTGTCGTCCTTCCCTCCCCCATGATGCCCCACGTGGTGTCCTTCTGCCGAAATTTTTTTTTGCCGCAGCCTTTGACCGCATAAACCCCACCCTTCCTCACTTTTTTCTGTCTTTTTTCTTCTCTCTCCTCGCTTCTCTCTTTATAATCCCCTCCCCCGAACCCTTCTTCTGCACTCTGTCATCTTTTACCAACTTCCTTTGTACTTCATATCTCACCTACATAATCTCCATAACAATACAAACCAAAAAATTTTACGCTAGAAGATCGGTGGATAACCGCTAGAAGATCGGTAGTTTTTTCCTTAAATACATCAAGTCACAACAAGTAAGTATTTTGAATTTCCTTATAATTCAATGTTAGGTTTATACAAATCAGCGTATTACATTTATAGATTCCAAAACAGCGATTTTTTAGGGCGCCAAATATAGACAGTTTTTCACGAATTTATAAAAAATAGCTAGAGCTAGATTTTGCCAAAATGCAAAAAAGAGACCCTAGTTATTCTTAAAGGATCTGTCTCAGGTAAAAATTTCAGATTTTTCCAAAGACTGGAAAGGGGTTAACTGATATGGGAAACCTTGTAACTCTGCAGTGTATTTTAAAATATCAAGCTAGCGCGATTTCGCGCGAAACTTTTATGAGAATCCTAGGATGTTGGGAAGTTCCATTCCCCAGGAATTCGGGCCATTCCGAAGCCGTTACCTATTTTTTTGGCCGAACGGCCCTTTAAGCGCTTGATCCGGACACCGGTTCGCGATTTTTGGGCGAAACCTCCGTAAAATACTTTTTATGTCAAGAATGAATTCAGGAAGCCTCAAGTAGCATTTCGAAGCACTTTTGATATTTTTCGATGCCAGGGGGCATTTCGGTAATTCGCCGCCCCGAGAGGGGTATTTCGGTAATTTTACAGTGCTAAGTTTTTTGACGGACTTTTTAGTCCAGAAATATAATTACAAAACCTGAAATGTTGTTTTGAAGCTGACGTGGCGCGCGTAGGGGTGTTTTGGTAATTTTCCCGCGCCAAGGGGTGTTTTGGTAATTTTCCCGCGCTAATGGGTGTTTTGGTAATTTCCCGCGCCAAGTTTTTCAAACGACTTTTTAGTCCAGAAATGTAAGTAAACCACCTGAAATGTTGTTTTGAAGCTGGTTCGGGGGCGTTGGGGTGATAGTGAACGCTCAGGGGCATTTCGGTAATTTGCCGCTGATCGGGGGCTATTTTGCTAGGAAGGATCCAGCTTAAAATTCATACCTTAAAATAACTTTTAGTTCAGGAAAGGGTGTGAGACACCCGAAAACTTATTTTGTTCCAGATGTTCTGAACCTTGTGACGCACCGGCGATGACTGCCAGGGGATATTTTGCATAAGTAGCGGGTGTTTTGGTAACTTTCCCCCTTTAAAATTTTTCCTGATATATTTGGTATATAATTGACGTAATACATTTAAAAACTTGACTTTAAAGCGGTTTTGAGGTGTTGGGGGTGTAGGGGCCATCGGGCTATATATTGCTATATAACCACGTTGGCGCTAAATTCAGTGGGAACTAGCGTAATTAAGCGTTCGGAGTGGTGGGAATTGAGGATTTGTTTTAATACATTGAAATAATGACTATTGCTAATGTGTTGGTAAGCTAGGTTAAAGATCCAGTTATAGTTTTGGAATGTAAATATTATGGATATTATGGACGCTAAGTTGGTTTATAATTATATTTTGTTCTTAAAGGTATGAATTTCAGCTCTGGACCTCATGATACATCAATCCTATACGATGACGATGACCACGTCGCGAGGCACGTATTTGACGGTGTCGATAGGGGTGTTTTGGAAACAATTCAAAGCACAAGGCACCTTGAAGAGTGGGTACTAAACGAGGAACAAATACAGCTATTACACCGTCAAAATTTAACCCTGTTCACCGATTGCGGGAAATGGTCTCGACACGACGATTGCCTTATATCCGCTCTAGTTGAACGATGGAGGAGCGAGACGAACTCATTTCACTTCCGGTTTGGTGAAATGACTGTTACGTTAGAGGACGTCGGATTTATACTTGGAATCCCATGTCACGGCAGACCCGTTACTTTGAACGTGCCGTCTGCATCCATAGCGAATATGGCTATGCAGTATTTTCCGGGAATTCCAAGGGCAGCGCTTACAACAAACGGCGTCAAGCTTAAATGGCTGAGAGAGCAGTACGGCGTGCTACCGGATGAATACACTCCTCAAGATTTCGTGACGTATACGAAGGCATTCCTTCTGTATATTATTGGAGCTATATTACTTCCGACGCATTCGAAAAACACGGTGCATCCGAAGTATATGGTGTTCTTGGAGGATCTTGAGGAGGTATACTCCTATTCGTGGGGTTCAGCTGTCCTTGCGCACCTATATCGAGCACTGCATAAGGCTACGAGAAACGGTGCCAAGTCCATTGCCGCCTGCCTGACTCTATTACAGGTATGAGCATTTATTTTCTTGGTAGGATCCTTAGTCAATATATTCGGGATTAATTACTAATTCCATATAATGTTTGCATTCACAGGTTTGGTCTTACGAGAGGCTACCCATGGGTCGTCCACAACCGTTGGTAGATTCCGATGAGACGTGGCCTAGGGTGTGGGCCTGGGGGCCTACGACCAACCGGAGGAGGAGACGGGTAGACCCTCACCACCATCTAAAGTTCTATCGGGGGGAACTAGAGATACTAGATGCATCCCAGGTGACGTGGCAGCCATATGGCAAGGTGATGCATCTGTTGGATGAGTGGTGTTGGCAACTTCCGGTGTCGTACGTGCTGGCAGGTTTGGTTCGGGTGCCGCTCATTCACTTCGAAGAATGTGAGTTTCAGATGCCCGATCGAGCTATGAAGCAAGCTGGCTGTCCACAAGGGATACCAAAACCCGCTGTAGACATGCGGCCATACAGGGGTGGTCGAGGGCCGAACTTCGAGGTGGCTGATGCCTTGATTTTGTTGGGTGACGAGGTGCACCAGTGGAATACCTGGCAGGAAACGTATGATAGCCTTGTATCGCTGAAGCACGACGGCATTAGTACTGAGGAATACTTACAGTGGTTTCTCAGGGTGACGCGCACGAGGGTGAATCGCCCTTCCCAGGTGAAGAAGACATCGTACGCGCCACGTGAGGTCTATGACCAGTTCTGGGCATTGGCCATTGTAAGTCATGCTAGTGTTGTTTGATAATTTATTTGCGCACCTTATCGACCATTTGTCAAATATGATTAGCCATATTTTCTATGCATGTTTTTTAGGTTGACCAGGGCATTGAGGTGTTCAAGCAGCTGGAGTCGTTTGACTGGTTTGTCGCGCAGGCTCCTGACAATCTCAAGAGGTCCATTGAGAAGTACAAGACTGAAGTTCAAAACTTTAGTCTTGCGTACCGGGGTTACGAAGGGGAGCCGTCTAGTCGCCCTCGTCCTGAAGCGTACGACTATCAGCCCCAGAGTCAGGTGTGGGAGTCGTCTGGTCGCCCTCTTCCTGACGCGTACAACTATCAGCCCCAGAGTCAGGTGTGGGAGCCGTCTGGTCGCCCTCCTCCTGACGCGTACGACTATCAGCCCCAGAGTCAGGTGTGGGAGCCGTATAGTCGCTTGCCTCCTGACGCATACGACTCTCAGTGCCAGAGTCAGGTTCCCCAAGTAGGAATCCAGGCCTCGCGCCCAAGCTTTCGGTCGGACAAAGGACAAGCGACGAAGCCATTGAGGTCGGACAAGATGGCTTGGATCGACCGGCACTACTTCGGGCATGAGCCTGTCAATTCAGCAGACTTTCCCCTTGCGACATTCCTAGGTCATGAGGATATCAGAACGTTGGCGCCGGAGACAGATCTTTCAAATTTTGTCATGAACGCTTACATAGAACTGCTCCGGATTAGAGAGCAACGTTTTAACCGTTCTGAATATTTGAAGCTTAACATGTATCCCACTCATTTTGTGGAATTAACGGTGAGAGAATTCACAGAATGGAGGCGAGGGGGCGGCAGGAGTAAGTGGAAACCAGGTCGAAACGTGTTAGGCATGATGAACGCAGACTATCAATGTCCCGCTGCTGATGCGAACCTTATCATGATACCCTGTCATCATGCAAACCACTGGTTCCTATTAGTTCTCCATCCAGCGTTCAGAACGGTTCACATATACGATAGCCTAAGGGAGGACGAGCCTGGACAGCTGCTGGCACAGATGTACAACGAGTACATCACTTTAGTGGTTAGTATTTATTTTTTGACCTTGGCTCATAGTATATTGTTCTTGTCTCATAGGCTTGATTCTCGTTTTTATTGTTGGATGCAGACTACTGTCCTCTCGCTAGCATGCGGACGGCCACAGGGTGACCCTTGGACGGTCGTGATGATAAAGGACCGACCAAAGCAATATAACGGTCACGATTGCGGGATTTACGTCCTCAAGTACATGGACTACGTTGCTCGCTCGGAAGTGCTCAAACACTCCTCGTGGACTAGGAAGGATGCCTTGACGTTTAGGTATAGGATAGCCTGGGAGCTGAAAAAGAATGAAGCTAGACGCCTTCATTACCATTATCCTGACGTGCGTGGCTAGCTGCTGTGATGTTACAAAAAACTGTACCAAAAAGAAATGTACATAATTTTTCGCATGCTATGAATTTGGCGCTAAAATGTGCGCGAATATACCTTTCATATGACGGCATTCGAAAAAATTACGCGTCTTGCTTTTCGCCGAAATTCATAGAAATGGGCTAACTAGCGTGCATGAGGTGCAATGAGCGAAAAAAAAGTGACAAAAAAAATTACAACTTTTTTCGGAAGCTATCAAATGGGGCCTAAAGTGTGCCCGAATAGGCCCTTCCTAGGAAAACTCAAAAATTAATGTGTCTCGTTTTTCGCCGAAAGTCTTACAAATGGGCTAACTAGCGTGCCTGAAGTGCAATGAGCGGAAAAAAAGTGACAAAAAAAATTACAACTTTTTTCGGAAGCTATCAATTGGGGCCTAAAGTGTGCCCGAAAACGGAGTTACCAAAAATATCAATAATCCACAAATCAAATCACAAATTAAAGATTGCACAAACCAAATCACAAATTTAAACATTATAAAAGTTCAATTTATACAACTGAAACATTAACCCTAACACTCTTCCTCATCATCGTCCTCCTCGACCATACTGCCAGGTTCGATACCTAACACTTTATAATGGTTTCTCTTGTCATGATCAGTCATCTTATTACACAACGCACACTTTCGTAATTTTTTTTGACCCGTTGCTTCTTCAATCGGATTCTTCATGCGTATTGCTCGTTTTCGCCCTTTTGTTTGAGAAATAATTGGATCAAAAATGTCGTCCTCCTCACGTTGTAGGTCAGTGCCGTCAATG
Organism: Escallonia herrerae; assembly: GCA_033070095.1. Classification (NCBI taxonomy): domain Eukaryota; kingdom Viridiplantae; phylum Streptophyta; class Magnoliopsida; order Escalloniales; family Escalloniaceae; genus Escallonia; species Escallonia herrerae. The sequence continues at coordinate 5,424 of JAVXUP010002284.1, forward strand.
ACTGGCTGTTTGGCTCGATTGAATCTACCGCCTGGAGTTGTCCGAGTAGTCGGAGTGTCCACAGTTTCTGGTAATGCCATCCTAAACTGTGCATGCATAGCCTTATCCCGTGCGGCTGCTTCAACTTGATACCTGTACCCATCAAATGTCGACGCTGCATCCATTGATAAACCGTGCATGATGTTACAAAGGTGATTATATCGCAGCGACTCAGATTGCTCGAAATCAACTGAAACATTGGGCACGTAAGGAATGTGACCGTGGACTCTGTTGGCTTCCTTCGTCCACCGTTCCAAGATATACGGTGGAGGGATTTCACTAGCATTCTTGGCGCTCAAAACCCTCAACGCGTGTCGACAAAGTATACCTTTATGCTCAAACAGTTGACAGTTGCAATTAACCAACCCGGTGTCCTTACAAACTGCTACGGTAAAATGTCGTCTGGTCCTCGGAGCCGACGAAGAGCACGGATTGGCGAAGTTCGTCACATTTGTCAAAGCATAAACCTTGATATCTCTGGTGGAATACTCGTGCAACTTTGTCATGCCATATTGATTCGACTTTAGTAGTTCCTCTTGAAACTGTCGAAACATTTCCTTGGTATAGACTTGAGCCGCATGAGCCTCTAAAGGTGAATAAAGTAGTATAGCTCTTTCTTTGCAAACTGTAGCCGCGTCGGCTTCTCTCTCACGGTACAATTGCCTGTCAACGGCTTTCTGCATCTCTAGTACGAACTCCGCTATACTTGAAGACTGGCCTACGTACCCATCAAAGAATGAATTCATAGCTTCGCTTCTCGAGGTCGTAGTCATTCCGGCTGCAAAAAACTTCTTGGTGTAGGCACCGACCCACTGTGTCTTGATCTCATACAACGATTGTAACCATTCGTGATTGTGCAAATAGTAAGTATCCATTAACGTGGCCCACCTCTCCTCGAACACGTCTACCGTCAACGATTTCTTCACACATGTATTAAAGTCAGTCTTGAATGACGGATGGTTTGCATATACATGGTGAAGCCGTTCGGGATATTTGTTGCTTATGTGCCATGTGCACAGGCCATGGTGAGTATCTGGAAGGACCTTAGCGATTGCATTTTTCATTGCCAGATCTTGGTCGGTGATGATGGTCTTTGGAGGAATATGATACATTGCTTGAAGCCACGTTTCAAATAACCACGTAAATGACTCCTCCGTCTCATCCCTAAGCAGGGCAAAGCCAAACGAGATTGACTGATAGTGGTGGTTCACCCCGGTGAACGGAGCAAAAGGCATAGAGTACTTATTGGTGCGGTATGTGGTGTCAAACGTCACAACATCCCCAAAATTTTGGTAAGCAGCTCTAGAACGGGGGTCCGCCCAAAATATAGTACTAATGCGGTTCTCATCATCCAGTTGGAGACTGTAAAAAAATCCAGAATTCTCACTCTGAAGGGACCTGAAGAGATCAAGTGTAGTTTGAGAATCACTCTTACCGAAAGACTCTCTCCTCTGAGCACGAAGTTCATTTCGAAGGTCTACTTCGTTGAAACTCAACTTGTCAATCCCCCCAGCCTGGCTTGAGAAAACCCCCATCATCTTAGAAGGTGGAATTTTAGCCTCGGCCATTGTAAAAATTAGTTGTCTGTGTGCCGCGCTTATTTCTCGGTGTTGATGAATTTGACCAATCTTACTGGGGGTCATCAACTGATGATTATGGCTCAACTCCACTCCTGTGACAACCCAATGGTTTTCATTTTTTCGGTGTACTGCATACACATGGGCCTTGCAGCCGGTACCCGGAAATGTGTCCCGTTTTCTTTGTCTTGTTGTCCCTTCGTCACTGATCCGAACGACCGGAGTTACATGCGGTGCTCCTCTATGACACTCAAATAGTCTTGCACAAATTTGATCTGTATTCGCCCGTTTTCTAGTCGTCTTAGTTCTAATACCGAAACCTATCGTTTTCGAATATGCTCTATAGTATGCTTCAACTTCGTCCAGTGCTTGAAAAACTTGACCAACGTAAGGTGGATCAGAACCTTCACAAAAATTATTTCCTCCAGTTGCATCCATATTTATACTGGAATCTAAAAAATAAAAATTATATCATTCTCAACAAGTCATAGATTTAAATAAAAGAAGAATAAAATTTATTTAAACCACCGTCTTTCGGAAAATTTGGTATAATGTAAAATTAGCAAAATAGCCCCCGATGAGCGGCAAATTACCGAAATGCCTCCGGGGGTTCATTATCACCCTAACGCCCCAAATCAGCTTCAAAACAACCTTTCAGGTGCTTTGCTTACATTTCTGGACTAAGAAATCCTTTGAAAAACTTAACGCTGCAAATTTACGAAAATACCCCTATCGGGGATGCGAATTACCAAAATGCCCCCTGACAAAAAAAATCTGAAAAGTGCTTTGAAATGGGATTTTAAGCTTCCTGAATTCACTCTTTAAAATAACTTTTCAGGTGTCTCACACCCTTTCCTGAACTAAAAGTTATTTTAAGCACAAATTTGTGTAATGTAAAATTAGCAAAATAGCCCCCGGGGGTTCATTGTCACCCTAACGCCCATCAAACCAGCTTCAAAACAACCTTTCAGGTGTTTTACTTACATTTCTGGACTGAAAAACTTTTTTTCGGGAAAATTACCAAAACACCCCTCGCGGGGGGGCAAATTACCAAAATGCCCCCTGGCTTCAGAAAATATCAAAATTGCTTTAAAACGCTATTTTAAGCTTCCTGAGTTCATTCTTGATTTAAAAAGTATTTTACGGATTTTTCGCCTAAAAATCCCGAACCGGTGTCCGGATCGAGCGCTTAAAAGCCCGTTCGGCCAAAAAATTAGCTAACGGCTTCGGAATGGCCCGAATTCCTGGGGAATGGAACTTCCCAACACCCTAGGGTTCTCATAAAAGTTTCGCACGAAATTGTGCTGTCTTGATATTTTAAATTACACTGCAAAGTTACAAGGTTGCGCGTATCAGTTAACCCCTTTCTAGTCTTTGAAAAAATCTGAAATTTTTACCTGATACAGATCTTTTGAAAATAACTAGGGTCTCTGTTTTGTATTTTGGCAAAATCTAGCTCTAGCTATTTTTTATAAATTCGTGAAAAAACTGTCTAATTAAGTTTTCACCTTTAGCGACAATTACGCCCCGCAATCAGCTGCAAAACAACATTTCAGGCGTTTTACTTACATTTCTGGACTTAAAAGTCCGTTGGAAAATTTTTTCGGGAAAATTACCAAAATACCCCTCTCGGGGTGGCAAATTACCAAAATACCCCCTGGCTTCAGAAAATATCAAAAGTGCTTTAAAATGCTATTTTAAGCTTCCTGAGTTCATTCTTGATCTAAAAAGTATTTTACGGATTTTTCGCCTAAAAATCCCGAACCGGTGTCCGGATCGAGCGCTTAAAAGCCCGTTCGGCCAAAAAATTAGCTAACGGCTTCGGAATGGCCCGAATTCCTGGGGAATGGAACTTCCCAACACCCTAGGGTTCTCATAAAAGTTTTGCGCGAAATCGCGCTGGCTTGATATTTTAAATTACACTGCAAAGTTACAAGGTTGCGTGTATCAGTTAACCCCTTTCCAGTCTTTGGAAAAATCTGAAATTTTTACCTGATACAGATCTTTTGAAAATAACTAGGGTCTCTGTTTCGTACTTTGGCAAAATCTAGCTCTAGCTATTTTTTATAAATTCGTGAAAAATTCTATTTCTGACGCCCTAAAAAATCGCTATTTTGGAATTTTTCGAATGTAATACCCCGATTTGTCAAAACGTAATTTTGACGCCCTTTGACGCCCTAAACACGAATTTTAGACTATTGTAAGAACAATTTAAGCGTAACACAATTTAAACAATCAATTGGTAAGAACAAATTGAAAAATACTTACTTGTTTTAACTTGATATATTTCAAGAAAAATCCACCGATCTTCTAGCGGTTATCCACCGATCTTCTAGCGTAAATTTTTTTTGTTTGTATGTAGGTGAGATAGGGAGAATGAGGAGGGTGGAAGAAATGATTCGGGGAGGAGGGATTTTATAGAGAGAAAAGTGAGAGAGGAAGAGAAGAACCGTGAGTGAACAGCAGGGAGGGGAGGGGGGAATGACACGTGGGGGTGGGGGGTAGGGTGGTAATGACACGTGGGGGAAGAGGGGGTTCACGGGTGGGGGAAGGGGGTTCACGGGTGGGGGAAAAGGACATAGGGTGGGGGCCACGGGGTGGGGGGCAAGGGGGGTGACGGGTGGGGGGTGGGGTCACGGAAGGCAATAATGCCAACCGCATGTAGGAGTTGCGGTTGGGCATTATTGCCACCATTTTCTCACGAGTTTTTCATTTTCTCGTGATATTTTCATGAATTTCTCATAGTATTTTCGTCCTTTTTTTTCCCTTTTCGTCCCTTTTTGCGCCACGTGGCCAACCGCTGCTCTTACCTGCGGTTCGGTGGAGAAATTGTTATTTTTCCACCGGTGGGTGTGGATCGGTCCCCTATATATATATATATATATGGCATATGGACTGCCAAACGAGGTCATGTTTTCCCAATTTATGCATCCTAATCTCTCTATGTATGTACATAGCAACTGTTCGGACTTTCTTTCTGTTTCCTACCGAGGGTCCTGATATCTAAAACCAACAAAGCTTAATGACTTACTTCACTTTTGGTTAGAATTGGAAGGGATATGGTTTGATTTGCAAAACCATATGCCTCAGTTCAGCTGTTTCTTTAGACTATCCCAGGCTAGATCTTCCGAAGCTTTTTCCACTCATGTACAGAAAACAAGATAATAAAAACACTTTGTTGTTTAATTTAGGATTATGCTATTGAGGTTTTATATTCGTTATCAAGTGATATTTTGCACTAAAACTAATGTTGTCACTATTGTGGCTTAAAATATGTATAGGATCGTAGTGACTAAGATACTTTTAGGAGGGCAATTGTGTTATTTACAGCATTTTTCACTAAGCCGCATCATGTATAATTCAATAGTTGGCTCCTATGAGCTAGCTACATCTCCAGTTTCCGTTAAATCAACGTAACATAATGGTGCAAGAAGGGGCTAGATTAACTCACAAAGTTCAGCGATGGTAGTGTCACACTTTTCTTTAAATCTATTAACGCAAGCAGAGATTTGAAGCCAATTTTACTACCTTAAACTAGACGTCGGAGATGTTGTGTCATTATTACAATTTGGGCCTTGTTTGTTTCACTGAAAACGCTTTTTGGAATATGCTTTTTGGAAAATAACAAATTTTAAAAACGTTTTCATGAATTTCATTTTTCAATATTTGGATGTCGTGCAACGATACAGATATCTATATAAAAAAATATATGTTTTTTTTGTTGTTTTCGTTATTTGGCATCGTTGTGTGTTTGTGTGTGTTGGGGGGGGGGGGTGTATAGTAGGTGGGTGTTGGTGGGTGGGTGGGTTTGAGTGTGTGGTAGAAATGTCAAAAGGGCCGGGCCGCCTCGGCCTAAATAGGCCCTAGCTGGCCCGGCCTAAACGTGAATAGTGTTGGCCCTAACATGTTAGGCCTTGGGCCTGGGTTAGGGCCAGGCCTAATATTTTCTAAAATTGGCCCGACGCGGCCTGGCCCTTGGCCCGTTTCTGGCCCTCTTTTCACCCAGCCCTTTGGCCCTAAATTATTTTGAGTCATTTTTTTTCCTTTCCCCTTCTTTCTTGTACATCATTCTCTCTGCACCTCATATTTTACTCTTTTATTTTAACTTTTTGGACATGCATAATTCTTTATATTTACTCATGTGAAAAGATTGTCTTTATGCGAACATAAATTACTCTTTGTTACTAATCAATATTCTCAAATAGAGTAAACGTAAAGTTCTAAGGGGAGAGATATTGAATGGTTTATGACCTATCAACTGTATTTATTTTGTAAGTTAGTATTTTTGCAACACAAAAAAGAAAAAAAAAAGGGCTTGGGCCCTGCCCTAAAGTTAGGGCCTAGGGCTTGGGCCTGGATAGGGCCTCAATTTCCAAGATTTGGGCCTTGCCCGGTTTACAAGGCCCGAAGTCCTAAATAGCCTGACCCTTTTCTGGCCCGCTGGGCCTGCCCTTTGACACCTCTGGTGTGTGGTATGTGGGGGTGAGCAGGGCGTGTGTTGTTGGGGGGGGGGGGGGGTATGTATGTGTGTGTTAGGGGGGTACGGGTGTAAGGGCATGGGTGTGTATGTGTGTAGGGGGGTATGTGTGGGTTGACGGGCGTTTGTGTGTGTGTGTGTGTGTAGGGGGGGGGGATGGGCGGGCGGGCGGGCGTTTGTGTATGTGTTGGGGGGATGTGTGTTCACTGGTCCGGAAAATGACTTATCGAGTTATAACTAGTAAATGGTTTTCCAAAAATTTTGTTCTTCAAAATAAGTGTAATTGGAAATTATTTTCTATTGAAAAATTTTATGCATGCACCAAATACCGGAAAATGTGGAAAACCTTTTTCATGCACCAAACACTGAAAAATGCAAAAACCTTTTTCCAGAAAATGATTTTCATGAAACAAACAAAACTTTAGATGCGTCAAAGTCGACTCCTCAAACAATTGAGTCGATATCATCTTACAATATTGACAGGGAATGTTAGGGTGTAAGACCGGAACGACCGTCTATCAATTAATGGTCATTCACGTATATAATTTAAGTAAACAACGATTCAAAAATTGGATTTCATGTTCATGGCATCTGTATTACGTGAACGACCGTCCCTCCATTAAAACACTCCATAATCAAAATCAATGAATTAATTAAAAGTTCGTGTGACTGCTAAAGAAACAACCTTTATAATATCCTCCTATAAACAGGAAAGCAAAAAGTGCCTGTAATTCTGCGGAGGACCGAAAAGAAAACGTTACCCGCGTGTCATGTCATAAGCTCCCTACTCCACTGGTGTATGAATTTGACGTTTCGAAATTTCCTTGGAGATCACCGGCGAAGAACGAAAAATATCACATGGCTCAACTGAAAGAGTGAATTAGGGTTTTAGGAGAGCGAGACATGGCTTCGACGTGGATCCCCGAAGATGACCTCTTGTTGAAGAATGCGGTCGAGGTAAATCAATTCAACTTTGAATACGTAATCTGGAGTTGTAACCGCTTGTTTTTAGTTGTATTCTTTTGATGCCATTCCTGGTAATCATGCTCGATTGGGAGTTTCTATCGACGTTTGTTTAGCCTGAGCATGTAATTCTACGGATACATGGACCGTTCAGCACCTTGTGAAGATATGTTGATTTGAGATATTTTTTTGTGTGTGAAATTTAGCAGCATTGGATGACTCTTTGGATTCTTAGTTTGTTATGATAAAATCAAAATTACATGTGTATGTAAGCGCGAGTACACGGAAAATCACAAGAGGAAGGTTGCCTAAAATCACGTAATTAGGTTTAGGAAAAGTTGCTATGGGATTATATACTAAATTTTGGATCGTCTACACCAGAAAATAGTGGATAGATCTAAGCCTGACCAACCCTGACGTGGTGGCTGCCTACATTGTTGTGATGATTCGTCGTGCTACCACACATGTTGTTCGTAATCCTTTATAATCCTTAGGCTGCTGTCGTTGGCAGCTGCCTCACTTATTTCTAAAGTACTTGGTCGTCCGACTGCTTTACACACAAAAAGAAAAGTTAATGGAATTCCCCCCCGCCCCTCTGAATACTTCCACCTCCAATCTTGATATCACTTACCAGTGCAAACTTCACCTTTAAGTTCACGGAGATAACTGGTCTTTTGGACATGAACCAGCTTATGAGTTATGAACAAACATAAGCAGAAAGGTGCACGTAATGCGCACTCAGAAATACGAGGGTTTAGAGCTAGAACCTTAAGTCAATAGGTCTTGGTTCCATCCAGAGATTTACTATATCTCCATAGTAGCTTTGTCAACTTATCAGATGTGAGAATAGCACAATACACACATGCAATTTTACAATCTTCCTCTAACGTCTGAGTCCACCCACCATTGAAACTCCACCTAGATTTGCTCTGCCAAGAACCATCATTCTTCCAAGAGCCACTGACATGAGAAGCCATGTTGTGAAAGGTCATTAACTATGATGTCTGATAAGGGGGATAACAGGAGCGAAGTGTCACTAAGGAGGCCCATATATACTGGACCAGCCCAACATGACCTCAAAATTTTTCCAATACTCTTTGGTCCATCCACATATATATGTCTATCTTATTTTTCTACACTCGTCGGATATATGGCACTAACACAACTTACACTTGCACCTATACAGTGGCTGCGGTCGCTCCCATCTCTTCTACATGATTTCTTCTCGACAATTGCTCTGGAGGTTAAATAAAACTGTCTTTCTTGAATACAATAATTGATACTGATTGGCTCGTTGCTTAGGCTAGTGATATTGATGCTTTTATATTTCTCAGTCACAACTTTTGTTATCAATCCTTGAATATTTTGCTCAGTGCAGATATTTATTGCATACAGCAGGCATCTAGGGATAATGATTTACTGAATGTAGAATATTGCCCTTTGGTGGACGTTAGGCACGTCTCTTTGATTGAGACTTACGCTAATATGCTGAATATATATGCTACTGTTTTTACATATTTTCTTTCCTTTTCTCTATAGAAATTCTTGTGTATGTCAGTGTCCCTTTTCATTTCTTTTTTGGTTTTTTGTTATTTATTATTTTTTTTGTGGGGGTGGGGGGAGGTAAACAAAGCAAATTTTGATTTTGAAACCATGCAGAAAGTAACAGCATCAAGCCAGTTGACATAAAGAGGCTCAGTGCTACAAATAGGTCTCCCTGCCTATTACAATACTGAGTTGAGGCTCAATGGTTGCAAGCTGATGAGAGAAGACAAACACGGTACTTTAAAATGTAGTTCATTTGAAAGGACACTATCAGATGTTCCAGGTAGTCCATGGCTAGTTTTTGTAGCAGATAGCAATATCTGTGTGTAGACTGAAAAACTCTACAGCTCCTCTCAATCCATGTGGTTAATATGTCCCCCTCCTCCCGTCAGGAGAAAAAGAAAAAGAGATTAACTTTCTGATTCTGGAAGTCTGCCCGGTGGTGTTGAATAGCTTGACTCGACCCATAGCTTCAATCAGCAGCCTTTCTTGAATTGAAGTTTGTATGGAGAACTTTCCTCCTGAACTTCAGCCGAATATGGGCATGTAAAAGCCTAAATCAAACTAAAATGAGATACTATCCTCATTTAATTGTCAAATACTTGCCGTTCCTTCATCCTATCTCTTGTACACAATCTCTCCTCTACTTCGAAATAAAAGGAACACATGGATACAGTTAAAGAATTTTTCTTTCATATATGGATTAAAGCTGAAGCAGCGTAAGTATTCAAGTCCACTTGACTTGATCTTGTTGGTCACTATTAGAAAAAGATCACTTGGAGAGTCGGATTCTTATATGTAAGATCCCCTATCCATGAGTAAATTTCTTGCAGCATTATGAACAATTCGATTCCTAGATCTGAGTGCCAAGTTGGCCCATCTACATTCTGTGAGAGACATGCTTCTTGTCTCACGTTTTAGTTTGGTCACAAGTGTAACAGTGTCCCTGAAATTATGAATGTTTCTATGAGGACACGAAGCATCAGTCCGAAGTGAGATGTCCCAGAACTTTCTTTATCGCATGATACTCATGAACCACTTCAACCATAATGGTTCTTTTTCTGTGCAACGACCCTTAGTTTCTACATTCCGATGATCCCCCAATCTCTTCTTCTTTAGGATGCACACATGTGAGTTAGTAAAATATTTCTAACATCATGAATAATTTTCGCTGGAAACTAAAAATTGAATACCACAACTAACAAACCAACCAGCTGAGACTGAGAATTTTATAACTCCATCTTGCAGAGAGCTCCGTACTGACAGCTTGTGCCTGTGAACCAGCAATAACTTGAGTCCTTTCAGATTAGTGAACTTGTGTGTTTCTCTCTCTTTTTTCTAGGTATACTAGTATTAATCCCATGCGTTGTACACGGGACCAATAATTGCTAATTAAAAACTCATATTTATATGTTGAATACAAAAAACAAATAATGTTATTTTCACTTTTTTATGAGGGTTTTTTTTTTTTACCATTTTTAGTAACAATGTTAAGAACCCATATATTGAGGTTTTTACTAATAAAACTCATCTGGAATAGTATAAAAAGTTGTGCGACATAAGAAAAAATATAATATGAGAGATAATTATATGTATATACAAACATATATATATAAAATATTTTATATGACTTATAATAATGTGAAAGAAAGGAGATTAATCTTGTTAGATTGTGAAAACATGCTAGAGTTGTGCGAAATATTGGAAAGTTTCAAGATTTGAATAAGATATTGATTAGAATGAGATATAAATTTTAAATTTATGGAGAGAGAGATTTTTTTTAAGTGGGACATGCTGATGTGAAAGAGAGAGAAAAGTAAAATTTGTATGATTGTTTGAATGCCAAATGGCATAAAGAGAGACATGCCAAGTAGGAAAGAGAATGTTATATTCTCTCAGCTTCGGCTTTCATACATATATAATTAGATTTGTTACGTGGAGCAAACATTTTATGTACAACATTGACTTTAAGAGCCAGTTGACATCTTATGTACATTTTGAAAGGTAGGACTAGGTTTTGCATTTGATTTACCAGGTTCATCGAGCTTGCAGACAATATTATCGCCTACCAAAAAGGATCACCGATCAACTCTAGCTGCATGATATTCCATTCCCTGATGATTCATGACCATGTAACCATGTTCGTTCAAGTCCTGATCATCAATGACAAAATTCACACTACTTCTATCTTCCATATGTTTTAGTGGAGAGCACCCCTGTAATATCAAATGATTTACTTCCTTCATCCACATATGGAAAAGGTTCTTGGAATTTTGGAGTATTTTGGGTAGGGTAATTTTTATGTCAAATATCTTACCGCAGTTGGAGTCTAAGTTGAAACTTACCTAGATGAAGCTTCACTTCTAATATTACAGGCAGTCAACCAATGCCACTTTCTGCTTTAGTCAACATATGCGGACTTGGGAGGCATGAGATTGCCTGGCGCATGAATCCAATAGCAGTTGCTGCAATAGTGAGCTGAAGGCTGTTTTTGTGGGGTTGTTTATAGTTACTCTCATTGGCAGACCACTTATGTTAAAACTTTGATCATGTTCTAGGCTCTGATCGATTCTGACCTCTTCCAACGTCTCAGCACCTTTTCAGCATACTTTGCGTGTACTGAGAAGTGTTTAGCAAGCCAGAAACTTGTTCATGCATCCAGATGGAAGTCAATTTCGTGGAATTCACGAGTTTTGAAGTCAATTCTCCAATTATTTGTGCCATAAACCCTGTGATTTTCTCTTTGTTCTTATTATTTTCATCTGATTGATTCTGCTTCAGATCTGGATAGCATGTGTCCATTAGCTTTTTAGTTTCTTGTTTCTAACTTTAGGAGAAAATTATATGTTTCATTAAGTAGAATCGATGATAAAATCATCCACTTGATGTTCAGGCAGTTCCAACGCTATCAAGTTCTCATTGTATTTTGGAAAACCATAGGTATTGGAAAGTAGTTTATAGAATAAATCACCTTCGAAACACTTTACTCTATCCTTCGCGAGCATAATATCCTTTCACTTGTTTTCCTTTTGCAGGCTGGTGCTTCTCTGGAAGCACTTGCTAAAGGAGCAATTCAATTTTCACGCAGGTTTACCTTTCACGAACTGCGGGATCGCTGGCATTCTCTTCTTTATGATCCTGACATTTCGACTCAAGCTTCTGCTCGCATGGTTGAGCATGAGCACTCATCAAAACTTAATGGGGTGGACAATTTTAAAAGACGTGGAGAGGTCAATCAGAAGAGAAAAATTGGAAGCATTCGCAGGCAATATTATGGCATGCGAAAGAGGATTCGGAGCGAGTTATTGACCTCAACTGATCTGGGATTTCTCTCTGGGCCCAGATTTAATGACGGCAGTGGGCATGGAGGCAATTTTCAAGGGCATCTGAGACTCGATGAACTTCAGGATGAAAACTGTATGCTCGGTGATGGTGTCTCGGACACTTATGGGTTTGAGGAAACACACTTTGATATCTTGCGTCGCGTTTTCCCAGAAACATTGGGGGATATTGTTGCGACCAGTGCTGTTGATGAAACTGGTAATGAATTTCATAGTGGACACCAGAATGCTGTTCAAGATAATTGTCCAAGCAGAATTGTGAGGAAAGAGAACCCATATGGATTTCCTAAAGACACTTCCTCGATGAGAAATGATGGGAGGGGTTCTTTTGAGCCAAGTGGTGAACACAAAGATGCTCGTCATGTCATTGAAGATAATCCAGCGATCTTTGGGCAATGCATGAATGTTGATGTTATAGACCCATCGCATGTGCAACCTGATGGAAAGCCTTTGGGAACTGAGGATTCTGAGACTAAACAATTGGCTTCTTCAGATGCAATGCATGTTAACTCTCAAAGTACTTGTTCTGGATTTGGAGTAAGACAGCATTTCAACTCCCCTGATTCAGATGGTTGTGCTTCACTTCACACAATGGGATTTTCATCTCCGCTTCCTAGGTTGCCTCTTTGGAAAACAATGGAAGACATTTCAGCACCTGCTATGCCAGTCATTGTGAGCTGTAAAGATAGGACTCAGGGTCCGGAAGGAACATCGGCACTTCCTGATGATGGTGATAGTAAGAAAGAAAGCCCGTCAGGGACTGATGTACATTCAGAGCCTTTGCTTAGGGATGGCAAGAATGGTGGTGATTTAATTAATGCAAGTGCTGTCTCAGTGGGTGAATTTGCAGATCTATCAGATTCACTTTTAAACTTCACAAATGATGATGAGCTTCTCTTCATGGATGTAGATGGGAAGGAAATGATGGATAAGTCCTGTTGTGAAAATCTTAATGTAAAACTGGTGAGTTCTACTTCTAATGCTCGGGAAGGTGATGTGTGCAAGCTTGAAAATAAGGCATGTCCTTCAGGGTTGGATAATATTGCTTCCTCTGTTCCTGGTGATCAGCAAGGCATTTGTCATTCAAAGGTCCAGGTGCAGACACCGTCAGTATTAGTTCTTGATACTCCAGAAATTAGTTCTCGGAATACCTACTGTACATTGAACACCGAAGACACAGAAATTCCGTGCAATGATGACATCTTCTTGCTTATTCACCCAGCCACATCATTTCCTTCTTCTTCAAGACGACCAATTATTCTAGATTCTTGTGAACCATTATCCTCCTCTGCTGACGAAAAGGATAACGAACGAGGACATTTGATGGATAGAGGAAAAGATCCAGCACAATCTTTTACACGGTCACAGGTGGTTGGACCGAGTATGTTGCCAGAATCAGTTCAACGTCACCCACTTGTTGGTTGTGTAGCTAAATCTGACGTACCTGATTCTGAACGTCTGGCTCTGCTTCCTGTAGAGGTTAACAAAGCCGGTGGAGTGTCAAAACCATGTAGGTCCACCAATGCAGCTCCACTTACTATAAAGTGTGGAATATTGGAGGAAGATGTTTCTAAAGTTGAATCAAAGGTAGTCTGATTTTGGTAGCATGAGTTATCTCTTTTTTCCATTTATGTTGGGATCATATTCAATTCTCACTCTTGGCTGATTGTTCTATACAGGTGCCAGCCACCTTAGCTGCATTTACCGAAACGCCTCTACATGCAGGAGCAGGTTCCATTAGAATGGTCCCTCCAGAATCAGTGGGTAACCCCTCAACATCTGATCTCGATGAATCTGATAGTGACAGTGACGTGCCTTATTTCTCTGATATTGAGGCTATGGTAACTTACGAGTTTTGTTGGCTATGTCTGGTTCCTCTTTGGTGCGTATCCTTCGCTTGTCTCTTCTGACTTTTATGTTTCCTTTCAGATACTTGAGATGGATTTAGGCCCACATGAAGAGGACTCATATATAAATAGGCAAGGTAAGTTACTAGAGGTTAGCCCCCCTGTAAAATCAGTATTATGTTTCTACTTGTAGTTCATTGTGCGTGCAGTTGTTCATATTCAGAATAAACGCAGAAATAAACCTGTCTTTCAGGTTGGTTGTGTACATTGACGTAGTGTTCTTGACGAATCAATGTTGCAGTTTCATGTGATTGGGTGGCACCAGTGGCTCAGTTACATTAACTTATCAAATCTTTTTAAGAAAATTATGTATATATATGTTTTCTTAATACATTCTTAGTCTATGTTCTCAAGTAAAGGAGAACTGATGTGTACTTGGGGAAACAACGATCTTACCTGTCAACGCAATGCATATAAGCACATATGCTCTCTTGCTGGCTTGTATTAATTTTGTGTTGGTGTTCTTACCTGCATTTTACAGTCTCAAGGTATCAGTATGAGGACACTAAGAGGACAATCATTCGGTTGGAACAGTGCGCTCGTTCATCAATGCAAAGAGCCATGTCATCTCATGGAGCCCTTGCCATCTTGTATGGCCGCCGTTTAAAGCATTATATCAGGAAGACCGAGGTAGATTATCAGGATTGTAACCTTCTGATCATTGTCCGCTTTCTAATGAAGGTGTAGGAATCCTTTTTGTGTGCGTGTGTATGTGCTTTTGTTTCTTGTTCTCTGAACATGAGAGAAGGATTCATGTGGCCAACTCCAAGTAGATTGGTGCAAAAGCTTAGTTATAGTCTGGGTGCTTGTTCAAATTTCCGTGGAAACTAACTTGTTTCATAGGGAGAGCTAAGTCCTTTAAATGGGTTATTTTTTGTACAATGCTGCACAAGCTTACTTGAATTTAAAACCGTTCTTAATGTCTCTCTGGATGAGCAGCACAGTTTGTAGCTAGAAGACCAAGTCAAGCCTATGCTAAATTTTTTTTCATTTTTTTTGGAAGAAAAAATCTGCACAGAAACAGCTTCCTATTTTATGCCTTTACTTTTTCAAATCTTGTATATAGAACTCCTCATTGTTTTGTGCATTTACTTCTGTAATTCCGATGGTATTTCAAATGTATGTATCAAATGGCAGTAATACTGTTATTTGTGAGGGCGAGCATTGACGCAGCAGTTGGGACGTGGGGGTTTTCCATTACAACCTGGAGGTGGGTTTGAGGTGTGGAACAGCCGCTGTGCAAGAGCAGGGGTGTACAGCTAACCATCCCCCTACTGTGCAGTGGCAGGAGCCTCTTACCCTTTTTACTTGTGTGCTGAAAGGAGTTTTACTCTGTGAATTACGTCCTCGATGGAAGATACAAATTGGTACATCTCTTTTTTTCTTACTGGTGTCACTTGTGTTTGTAGGTCATGCTAGGAAGATCAACAGATGACACCGATGTTGATATTGATTTGAGAAAAGAGGGTCGTGCCAACCAGATCTCTAGACGACAGGTGGGTTATTTGGTAGACATTATGAACATGTGTTTCTGCACTGGTAATCTCAACATGGATATGCATCCTCATCTATCTGACACTTGAAATCTAGTTGCAGACATGTGAAGTATGTCTTTATGCGTCAATTCAATGAGTTATAAAAAGTTTCCTCATCCGTTAATTTTATGAGTATTAAAAGTTTCATCATTCATATGATCTGTGGACCGTGTTAAGCATCCGGGCATCACCACGATAAAGTTCGTGGATGGAATGGTTCGTGGATGGAATGGTTGGTGAATTCAACTACTCGCGCTTGTTGACACATTGAAGAAGCAGCAAAATTCGATGTTTATATTTTCATAAGCATATAGATTTGTGTATGTTGAAAGCCAACAGAGTTGAAAAATGACTCATTTCTTTGGTTTCACTTTTTGGTTGCTAAGAAAATATATGTTTATATCTTGTCAAACACTATCTAGGTTCTTGTGCATCGTTATTGTTTTTGATTTGTATGCATAACTATTGTTGATTATATGCTTAGGCAATAATCAAGATGGAAACAGATGGATCTTTCTCGTTAAAAAATCTTGGGAAGAGTTCAATCTCAGTGAACGGCAAAGCAGTTGCTACTGGAAATCTGCTGGGTCTTAGCTCAAGTTGTTTGATTGAGGTATAAAACTTTTTCCATCCTATATTGTCCATAGGCTGAACATCTTGTCTAGTTATTTTGATGCCATATCGAATTCTTTTTTTATGCTGTTTTTTTTTTTTCCACCATATCGTCTTCTAGATATCTTTTTGGCTGCGCCTCCTGAGTGGTTATAGATAAAATTATGCTGATTGTAATATTTTAGTGTTGGTCATGCATGGTTGATGATTTGCTAGGTTGCATTTATGAAACCAGAAAAAGCTAAGCTATAAATTCTCCCACGTGAGGGTTTCAAGCAAGCCCAACCACAACCACCGTTGCACCCTATGGTGAACGGACACTGCAATTTGGCCGGTGCATGGGTGTAAGGTATGGATCGGATATGTGGAGGCGTCTGGGGTGCACCAGGTGCGGCTGATGATGCATCTGACTTTGTAAACTTATTTTCAGTTTCAGATACGTCCACGAGACGTCTTGGATACGTTCCAGGGAAGTATCAGACATTTCTGGGGAGCAATTTAGAATTTCAAAACCTACTTCGGGGGCCAATATGTAATACACAGATCTTTTACAGTTGGGCCAAAATAAAATCGTGAATGCAGAAAGTGAAAGAGAGGGAGGGAGAGATTTTAGTGGTGGCAATGAATGTCGGTAGTGACAGTACGAAAAGAAGAAGAACAGGAGGGGTAAGGAAGGAGGGCGATTTCTTTGTTCTGGTAGTTGGGTCCAAGGCTTTGACCGAGAGACTGCCTATATTCTACAGTTGTTACTGCTACATGTGTAGCAGCTGCTATGCGCACTTGTTAAACCGTCAAAAGTGATTTTTTTTAACCACTACTTTGTACTTGTAAATATGAAAAAAGAAAAAGAAAGAAAGAAAGAAAAAACTACTACCAGTTCTTCATAAACACGTGATATACTCGTAAAAATGCTAAATCTTATTTTATTACATTTGATTTGTCATTAAAAGCAAGATAACTTTCAGTTAAATTTTTTTTTACGCATTTATAAGAACATTAAATATTATTTTATTTGACGTATGCTAGCCCCACCCATATCCTTTAATTTTTGAAAACAGTGTATCCCTGTGTTTCCGCACCCGTATAGTATCTGCACCCGCACCAACCCGAGTCCCTGCTTCCTAGGTTGCACCTTAGGCCCAGTTTGCAACCAAGCTTTAAATTGTTTGTCTGACTATATTATTTCCGTGACTTAAGCATTTTCAAACTGTTAAACTTGTTTGACTTTTCTAGCATAATTTTTACTTTATGCTGCCAGAATTAGTACCAGTCATGTATTTGTGAGTGCTTAACACTATTATTGCCTGTTGGGCAAGTTCAAAGGACATATGTACAAGGAGTCATCATCTCTTGACATAGATCAACGTAAAATGCTCTGATCTCAGTGGTGCATTCGTGCAAGTTTGGTAGACAAGGGCAAATAAAATTTTGTTGAAGGATAGAGCTTACATGAAAATTACTGGATTGCCATGTGTTCCATCTACAGGTGGAAACTTCTTAACTGTGTAATTAGACTGGACGTAGTCTCCTTATATAGAATCGTGCACGCCTTGCATTATTAAATGAATTGTGCACACCTTGCATGATTAGATTTGTGCTGATTCTTTCAAGTTTGAAACTGCTACCAAACATCAGTGAATGGTCAATTGGCAGATAAGGGGAATGAGCTTTGTGTTTGAGATCAACCACAAATATGTGAGACAGTATGTGGATGGTATTTCCAAAAAACACCAAGGTAAGAATTGCAATTTTGAATGGTCGCCTGCAGGGAAACCATGATAGGAGTGCTGTGGAATGTGACATCTGTATATCCAACATCTGTATGTCCAGTTTGTTTCAGTAGATTAAATCTCTGTTGTTCAAGTTATATATTATGAAAAGCATGATATAATACCCAACAATGAAAAGTACAACTCTTTTGTTTTAGATGTAGATAATTGCTTTATCATTTAACTCTGAGCACCTACCCGTTATTGTATCCCTTTATTTTCTTTCCTTTCTTTGTATCCGTTTTGGTGTATGCTCTTTGCCCCCCGTTTCTCTCTTGATCGAATAGAAGTTCATATCTAGTCCAATGACGCTGAGATTCTATGTTCTGTGAAGAGGTGATGTTCAATACATGATGCCTCCCTGCTATATCATTTAACTCTGAGCACCTACTCTTTATTGGATCCCTTTATTTTCTTTCCTTTCTTTGTATCCGTTTTGGTGTATGCTTTTTGCCCCCCTTTTCTCTCTTGATCGTATAGAAGTTCATATCTAGTCCAATGATGCTGAGATTCTATGTTCTGCAAAGAGGTGATGTTCAATACATGATGCCTCCCTGCTATGGCTATTTTACACGCCAATTTGTCTTGAACTTTTCTGTTAGAGCTTCGAAAGCTGAATTTTGTCACATGGCTATTGCTGTATAGTTGTGTATGGCTACTACTGACACTGATGCTTAACCAAGTTTCTTCATACTTCCATTGGACTAATCCTCCCCATAAAGACCAAGCAAGCATTGTGAATTTTTGTACATTGTGAATTTTTGTAATACTGCTTTGGAAGTTCTGCATGGCATTAGTGGACGCAAAGGTTATGTGTTTTAGTTTTCTCCACTTTCAAGTGACATCTTCTTCATGCACTCCCTATTTATTCAATATTACTACGGTTAGAGAATGTCTCTTGACGCATCAATACTTGCACACTCACACTCGACGTGCATGCTTTAATGAATTCACCGATTTTAGTAGTGAATTGTGTAAATTTGTCCATTGACAGTCATGTCCTAAAGTTAGTGGATAGAAAGATAAAGGGTGGAGAATATTATGTTAATATGTGAGAAGAATCAAGAGAAAAAGAAGGAACTGTAATTGATTGATATACTTCTCGAAATAAACGAGTAGGGAATAAAAAATTCATGGTTCAACTCAGCCGTCGTAGGTGTACTTTAGATTCAGATTTGGGTTAATCTTCCGATGTCCACTCTTCTGGTGAGTTGTTGCTGGCAGTGCCAAGGAGTTTTCATTAAATTGCCTCGACGCTGAACTATTACATGATTGGTTGCTATTCGCTCAAATGTTAGCTGGTGGCGGTTCCAATGGCAGTGCTCTAGGTTTGCATTTTGTAAGTCTCAGTTGCTTTTTGTATGGTTTGTTTTATCCTTGGCTGTTGAGGATTTGTAGGTGGCCGTTAACTTAGCGACTCTTAACGGCGTTAAGAGTCGCTTTTCGCCAGCGTCTGTACTCAGTCGTTGATTTAGGTTGGGTTCACGTAGTGGTTGGTGGTGCCTAAATATATCTCTATTATGTGGCTGCTTCTTTCTCTGCTGTCCGCTTTTTTAGTAGATGGATAATGGATTGTCACCTATTCATGATTGGTTGTTATTGCACACAATCCTAGATCATGGGGGTTTTAATCGCAGTGCTCTAGGTTTGCATTTTGTAAGTCTCAGTTGCTCTTTGATGGTTTGTCTCGTCTTGGAATGTTGAGGATTTGTTGGTGGACGTTACACAAGTCACTTTTCGCCTGTGGTGTGTGCTTCTCGGTGGTTTTGGTTGGGTTTATGTAGTGGTCAGTGGTGCCTAATTATCTCTGTTGTGTGGCTGCTGCTTTTGCCGCTCGGTTTCATTTTCCCCTGTCAGACTTGGCCTGCTCCGCTCTCGGGTTTGTTGTTGGCATGCTGGTCTTGGGTTAGCACTAGAAATTCAGTTCTCCCCTAGTTGCTGATAGGGCTTGCCCACTCTATCCATCCCCTTCCTAGAGTCCTTTCTAGGTGGTTTCCCCTCTTCCCTTCCCTTTGGAGGTTCACCTGGTTTGGTCAGTGGAGATGGTGGCTATATAGTCTGTCTTTAAGGACCGGGCAGTTGGTGATGCAGCTATGGTGCTACGCGCCGACAGTTCCCTTTGTCTTGGCCGGCTTTCGAATCATGGTCTCCTGTTGAATGATGTTAAAATTGGTGGCGGGCATGACAACCTTTCGATTTGTTGCAATCGGAAAATCTACATTGCACATGTAGACTTAATGTGGCTTTCAGGGCGAAGAAAGCTCGTCTGTCTTGTATTCTCGTTGTTTTCGCTTACTTTAAGCGATGTAAAAGAAATTAAGAAAAGAAAGGAGGGAAATACAAAACAAAAGACCCGTGGTGTTACTTTCTCGTACTCTATCATCTGTTGCTACTTTCTTGCCCTCTTAATCGCTTTCTTTTGTACTAATCTTCTAGTCAGTGACATCATCAATCTAAACTGTAGAATATGTTCTGTTTTTCTTTTAATTGTATGTTGTTTAGGTCTTATTGGTGTAGATAGTGTTGTGAGCAATATGCCGGACCAATTTTTCATCGACCTGTGGCCCGTTTTACTGTTGAAAGGAAATTCTCTTTGTTATGTAAAGCCCATTTAGTGACTATCTTAGGAATACACAAAAGAAACAAAGTCATTATATGTGGACTACAAGAAGCAAAGGTTCGAAAAGGGTTGGACACTCAAAAAAGTTTATGAAATGTCTACGATCAAATTAGGAGCATGTTTAGAATTGATTTTAGAATGGTCATATCCGATTTAATTATGTCACGAGGTATTTGGTAAGCATTCAGAATTTATTAAAACAACTTTCAAAAGTTAAAAAAACTAATTAAGTCTTAATCTTAGAAAACAAGAACTATAGAGTAATTACTTTTATGTTATAAAGTTTGATAAAATAAAGTGTCAGAGTATCCTGTTAATCATAAAGACCTTCAGAACGTCCAACTTAAGCACTAATGTTTTGGTCTTTTGACTGTATTGAAGCTACTTTTAGTACATTTATCCAGACACCATTTATAGAGTAAAGCTGATTTTGTTAAAAATAAATTAAAGTTTAGTTTATAATTTGTTTTCAAGAATTAATCCAGACAATAAGCTTTATAAGCAGTCCATTATTATGTTAGAAGCAAGGATTTACATTGCATGTGCTGTGATTTTAAATGTCATCAGGTATACGATAAATGTTACTTCCTCCATCTCACAATGATCATATATTTTCTTTTTATCCATACCAAAAAAATTCTTCACTTTTTAAATTAAGAAAAATTATATACATACGTTTACATATTTATCAGTTTTATATTTTTTTAATTCTATTTATCTTTTCACATTTAACTCTCTACTAACTCATTTTAAATCTCCTGATCCACTTTCTTACACTTCTTTATTAATTTCTCTCTTCATATTTAACATTTCACTAATCTATTTTTTCCCTCCTAGCTTACTTTCTTCCCATCCTCTGTCTAAAGGGTAGAATGAAAAACATATATTATATAACTTAAATTCTTAATCTGCATGTAAAAGAAATGTGATCAATTTATATGGGATAGGAGTAGTATTAATTATTTGAGAGCGTCTATTTTCATACTGTATGTTACACTCTCATTACTGCTAAAAGATGTCACATTGGCGAAGTATTTACCTTTTAGCGATAATTAGGCATTGACCTACATATGAAGGTGTGAAAATAGAAGTTTTTTTTTTTATTTTTTTTTCCGAATAAAACTAGAAAGAATCTCAAGTAGCATAAACAAAGAGGAGAGCCATCGTACAAGCTTATACTTGAAAACTTACCAAAGTCAAAGTAGGTTCATGAGTCCGTCAATAATCAAAAATTGATATACAGCTATCGGCTTGTGAAACATTTTGCCTTAAGATACTCCGTATTAAAGAAGATTAAAAGAAATGCAAAAAACTAAAATAGGAATGTACAACTTTAAAGAATCCCGAAAAAAATAGATCATTCTTAAAATTGTTGTCTATCATTTTGAGTCATATATGCGACCGATGAGGTAATTAATGTATATCTTTTATTTTTAAGACATATTTTAAGTACAAGGCCCTGAAGCATAGCGACAAATATTTACTTTATCCACAAACAAATATTAACAGCTTCTTTGTGGGTGTTTAAAAGGAAGAGAAAGGGGAAGAAGAGTAAAGAAGATAAAAGGAAGACAGAGGAGTACGAGATCCCTCCTTTATTGTTTTTAAGATTAGGATGGACGAGAAATATACATTCTTTCGCCGTGTTTATGAGTTAGTCAGGATGCACGTGCTGTAAATATTTTACGAAGCGGGCCCCGTAACAGGATCTTATCGAGGCCTGGCAATCCCAAGCGGCACATGCACACTTTTTTTTTGTACAACGTAAATAATGGACTACGAGCTCTGACTCTACCCATAGTTGAAGACAAGTCGTGTGTTTTCTTGATTGCAATGACATGTAAGAATTACTCAGATAGTTAATTTCATTGACTGTATGAGGAGATATAATATTTCAGAAGTTTGGAATAGATAAGGATTGAAAATGGTCAATATGTGAATTCCCACTCTACCTACTTGAGAAATAGAAAAATTACGAGTATATAATGGCAATATGGTATGTTTTTATTATTTTAAAAACATAAAGTATGCATAGACATGCATTCGGACATGTGCGATGCACCGCACATGTGCACCTATGCAGGTAAAGGGTATTATTGGCACACTTCGCACGTGTGCATCCATGCTGGGAGCCTTCCCTGGAGCCCAACTTTTCTTTTTACGACAAATTCAGAATGAAAGGGTGTGACGAGGATTTAACAAAAATTTACAATTCCGTGCAAATTCAAATGACACATTTTCATGGTGTCTCTTAGCTTTGTGACATTTAACTGTCATAATTGTTTACACATTTATGGTACTTGTTGGTGAACTATGTACTTTCTCTCTCTGAGTGCAGTTCTATTTGGTGATTATTCTGCAATAATTATCAGTTTTTCACCTATTTTATCTTGGTAGATAAATTAATTAAAGGGAAAAAAATAATGTCTTAAGAAAGAATGCATAACATTCGACTCATGCAGTCTCCATATACTTCAATTTCTATACTTCTTCTTTTTAGTGTTCGTAATATGATATCAAAGTTTTATCTTTCCTTTTTCTATTTTTTGGTGGGGGGTGGTTGTTGCAGTTATAGATTATGGTGAGGCTTGCTGAAACTCAAAGTTTGGTGGCAATAATAGATGGCCATGACCATATTATACAGGCACCAACTTTCACATTATGGGGGACGTTAGGAAAGTCTTGTAAGTTCTAGGAACAACTAACATAACAGCAAGGGCAGGGTGCAGTTTGATTCCAAAAGCCAACAACTAATTGCTTTGTTTATGAATCATACATGGCAGCTTTCAGACAGTCATTTGGTATGGAAGAAGAGCTCTGAAAAAATGTGCATACCTTTGCCCTTTAACATTGGGACCTACTGCCAGGGTGAAGATGCTGGAGCGTACCGACTAGTGGCTTCACCAACATAATCATCTTTGTAGAGAAGTCTACTTCTTAAACATAATCTTTTCCATGTGTGTGAAAGTTTTGATGATTAAAGTAGTGAAATTACCAATTTATCATGCTGATGCTTGCCTACCAGTCTTGATGGAGCTGAAATGCCCGTGTCACGTTCAATTATTGATTGAACAGTCCCTTCGTTTACTAGTTCCACATCCCCAATAAAGCCTTCTCATCTATCTTTTGTCAAGAAATTGGCCTTAAATATCGTCAATTAGAACAAAAGCAACATCTTCTAGCGATAGAAAAAGCAGCCTAGTAAAGAGCAATCTTGTCATAAAAGGACTTAACGATAGTTGAGACCGTTGTTAAATGGTTACTTCAAAATTCTAGCTCATGACTTTTAAGGTCGCAAAGAGCACTATCATCTCCCTGTCATCATTTAGGCTCGCTAATAAGGCGTGTGAGTTCAGTAATAATAGTAGAATATACATGTATTGTATTATTTTATACAAGAATGTAGATGTGAATATCTAGGAAAGGCTGGATTGTTTAGAATAAGAGGCTCTGATCCCCATCAAACATCAAAAACCGGTATTGCACGCGATTTTGGCTAGATCCAAACTTTTGTCTCTACTAAGGAAAAAATGTTACTAATTCTTTTTTCTGTTAATAAAAAAAATGACTATAAGGCTCTTATCCAATCGGTAAAAAGTATTGCTCTTCAAAAACTTACAGAGCCGCCACCAATATCTTGGTTAGAGAAAAATCGTAATATGCATGGACGTGGATGATTCAACCCGTTATCAATTTTTAAGACGTGACAATGTGGCTGCGTATTCTATGCCACCCCCGAGCAAATGAGTCAAGTCGTAGGAGACACAAAACCAACTGGCCTCTAATTCAATACCAGACTAGACTAGATGAACGCAACACACCACGTACAGACAGCCCGGCCAAAGGGAAGGGCTTTCTTTAAATATACGAGTGACGGTGGCACACGCGATGCGTGTGCAAGAATAAAATTAATAGTGTAAATTTTGTTAAAATATAAATTTGTAAAACTAAACATATTTTTATGGGTAGTTAGTTACCAAAATATAAATTTGTAAAACTAAACATATTTTTATGGGTAATTAGTTACCAATTAAGATCTTTATTTTGTCAATTTTTATAATTTTTCTTGGATGCCACTTGTCACCACTATAAGTAGGTAGTTATGTAACACCTAAAAATGTGTTTTTCGATTTTACCCTCATTTTGGACACGTGTCAGCATCACAGACACTCTTAATGTAACACCAAAAGGGTATGACACCAAAAAATGTCTTCTCGTTATATATAGTATAGATATATATATATATATATATATATATATATATATATATATATATATATATATATATATATATATGCGGTCTTTAATTCTGAAGCACTCCCTATCCCTCCTCTAAGACGTCCTTGCAAGTCAATTAGATATGGAAACGTGAGCACAACTTGACTGCGGGAACAGAGCTTCTGAAACCCAGCCCGTGAAACCGCTCATCAAAGAGATCTCTGCACCTCAAAAAGTGGGTAAAGCAAAAGAAGGAAAAAGGGCAAAATCCCCCTCTTTTTTTACTGCCTGTATTCTTCCTCACCCACATTCGAATCATTTATTCTCAGCGACAAACTTCAAAACCAGGCTGCTGCTAGCAGCTCCATTGTTATCAGTTATCACGAGCAACACATGTGCTAACAGATATGTCTGTATCTTCTTCTTCTTATCTGCTTCTGCTACTAGTAACTGCTGCAGGGTTCTTCTTCTTTCATGGCAATTCAGCTACCTACTGGGAAGATGTTGAGGTTTTGAAACAGCTCAGGGGCGGACTCGACCCCAGCTCAGTGAGTCCCGGCTCCTGCTTGAGCTCGTGGGACTTCACCCTCGACCCGTGTGACAGCCTCTTTGGTGAGAAGTTCACTTGCGGGTTCCGGTGCGACGTCGTGGACTCTTCCACCGCCAGCCGGGTCACCGAACTCACCCTCGACCAGGCGGGTTACTCGGGCTCGCTCGCTTCCACCTCGTGGAACCTCCCTTATCTCCAGACGCTCGACCTCTCCAACAACAAGTTCGCGGGGCCAATCCCCGACTCGCTCTCGAATCTGACCGGGTTGCAGCGGCTCGTTCTCTCTGGTAACTCGCTCTCCGACTCAGTCCCGAGCTCGCTCGGCTCGCTCGCGAGCCTCGAGGAGATTTACCTCGACAACAACAACCTACATGGTACGATCCCGTCAAGTCTCAACGGTCTGAACAATTTAAAAAGGCTCGAGCTCCAACACAACCAACTCGGCGGCCAGTTTCCTGACCTGAGTCAACTCAGTAACCTGAACTTCCTGGACGCCAGCGACAACGCAATCTCCGGCGAGCTCCCGGCAAACTTCCCGGCATCCCTAATGGAGCTCTCCGCGAGAAACAACCAAATAGAAGGGAACATCCCGGCGAGTCTGCTCAACTCGGCTTATCTACAAGTAATGGACCTGAGTCACAACAGACTCAGCGGGCCGGTCCCGTCAGGTCTGTTCACCCACCCGTCGCTCCAACAACTAACCCTCTCGGACAACCAGTTCGAGTTGATCCAGTTACCCGCAAACTGGGGCAAGATACTACAGAGCCAGCTCATCGCTGTGGACATGAGCAACAACGAGATCCGTGGGCTCTTACCCGATTTCATGGGCTGGATGCCGCAATTATCGGCTTTGTCGCTGGAGAACAACAAGCTGTCAGGTATGATACCGGTCCAGTACGCCATGAAGACGGCGGGTCCGGGTGAAGGGGTGTCGGGTTTCGAGAGGCTGTTGTTGGGGGGGAACTATCTGTTCGGGGCAATACCGGGTCCTCTGTTGGGTATGAAGCCGGGATCGGCAACGGTGAGTTTGGGTGATAACTGCCTGTACAGGTGTCCGGCAAGGTTCTTCTTTTGTCAGGGAGGGGAGCAGAAGTCGTTAACGGAGTGCAAGATTTTTGGGCCTGTGATTCCTTGAAGAGTGTGGGTGGTTAATGGTGGTGCCGTGGTGGACTTTGGTTTGGGGAATTCGTATTTGTTTGTTTAGTGTTCAGATTTTTGGATTAAAGCGGGAGATAACGGTGGCCAGGTGTAGTTAAGTTAAGGTTAGTCAAGTTTGTTAATATTATATTATATATATGTGTAGAAGTGATGCAATAAAATAATCAGGTGTAAGAGACCACGTGCCTTCCTTCCCCTTTTCATGTACGGTACTTGTAAATCTACTTTTGTGTAACATGGACTTTGTCGAGGGATTCGAGTGGTCACGGTCCCTTTTAAAGGAAGTTTTTTTTTTTAAAGATAAGGAGGAATTACAAAAGAGAGTGTGTGCTTCACCATTTCATCCATTAACAAAAGAGAATCAAAGGATTAAGATGGAACCAAGCCAAAAGGGTTCGAATCAGTGCAAGGAAGTGTTTGAATTATGGACTTGGGCGACTCAGTGCAAGACTGGATACATATCCTGTTGAGTAAATTCCAATAAATTATAAATTTATCATGCTCATATTACAGATCGGATAGTATTACTTTGTTGCCCTCACCATAGATAGTGCCAGGCTGGCAGCAATCACCATCTCACTATCCTAAACTCACCACCACACCATCAACACCCCCACCGCATTAGCACACCCACCACCAATACCATCAACACACCGCTACATCACATCAGCAAGCCCACCACACTTTTGCTACCACTATCCAAACGCACAAACTCAGATCAATTGCCACCAACTTTCGTCACCCACGTATCGCAGTGACTACTGATTGCCTCAATCACCCCCAAACAGCCC
Organism: Escallonia herrerae; assembly: GCA_033070095.1. NCBI lineage: Eukaryota > Viridiplantae > Streptophyta > Magnoliopsida > Escalloniales > Escalloniaceae > Escallonia > Escallonia herrerae. The sequence goes on from JAVXUP010002284.1 coordinate 32,526, forward strand.
ATTACATTCTCTGATTATTAACCCGTCCACCAACACCAACTGCCCCCACGTACACACACTGATGAACACCACCAGGGCACCATTAATCGCCTACACCCTCACGTCGAAGGAAGAGAGAAAGACGGTTGGTGGCGTCGGCGGGTTTTATGGAGGTGGGTGCGGTGCTGTCGGTGGGTGCTGTGGTTCTCCTGTTGATTCGTTAATTTGTCCGAGTGCCTTACCTAAATATAACCGTCGGGCTTGCAACCCACGCCCTATCCCACTTAATGGAATAAAAACCAGTCTGCCGATTTTTATCCGTCCCTTAAATGCGTGATCAAACACCGAATAAGAATATTTTTATTCCATTCGGAACTCTTATCTGGTACGTCAAGAACAACCTTTCAAATCACTGAACCGGAAGGCGAACAGATAGTCATTCTTTAATCACCAAACCTGAAGCCGAACAGATAAGCTCTCTCTGTTAAGCTACTGTGAGAAACATGGATGGAAAACTAATTAGTTAGATGCAACCACAAGACAAAAATGTCCATCCATAATGGACTCATTCAAAACATCTGATAGTCTTCCATCTTCAATAACCGCCTAAGACCTACTTAATTTCAGCATGTTTAGTCCAGCACCTAACACAACTTTCAAATGATCTACTTAAAAGAGATTAAAGCTCTTTTTAAGTTTTGCTTTTCATTTCGAAAGAACTTATAGGGATGTTTGGTTCACCTTTTACTACTTCATAGTCTACTTTTCTTTCTTCCCTTTCTTTTTAAAAAGATCTTGACTACAATCTCGATAGTGAAATAGCCTACAAACTCATGATACGATGATCATTAATTGTCACAAAATATTGCTAGTAATATTTTATTTAAATTTCTTTAGTGACAATGCTTAACAATACTTTTTAGTTGAAGGTCACTAACCAAATTTAACGACCATCATTTGTCACCATTGGGGAAGGAGAGAAGGGAGGGGGGCAGGCTCTTTCACGATCGCAGTTGTAGTCAAAATCTTTATGTTTTTCTTTGTTCTTATTTTTTTTGTATCTTTCCTTCTTCATATATGGCCACCATTGTACAAAGAAATCTTATCTTCCCTCTCTCCCCATTCTACCACGAATAATAACCAAAAAAACACATTGTAAAGTGCAAAACAATACTTCAACAAATTCGTAATTTGTCATCATTGGTATCGGAAAGCTCAAACTTTAATATCTGAAGTTTCTCTTTAAGTGAGCATACAACATTTGTTTTAAAATTAGAACATGAAAATGAGAATAGAAATAGTACTACTAGCAAGCCAATGACTCGTCATCTAGAGGAATGAGGGAAGTAGTACAGTTTAATCCTGCATCTTCCATCAAGAATGTGGGAAGAGGAAAATTGGAAAGGCCTCCCCGCTAGAAAAAGACATGGCAGAATGTAAGGAATTTCAAGCATAAAATTACCCCTCCGAATAATATTAACAAGAAGTATGGAAGCACAATTTGCAATACAAGCCTTAACAGTTTGCTACAACTGGTACTTAGAGTGACAATGGACTGTTTCAACCTACCAAAATGCAACATAAGGTTTGTCCCCGCCACAAGTTTAATCAAGTTGGCCAGGCTCAACAAATATTTAGGTCCATTATATCGCGTAAGCCATGGAGTGTAAACCATGAAGCTTAGCTCCACACTGGGGCTGTTATCGCTTGTTGATTTGGTACTCGTACACACATTGACAGGGTGCAGGCTATCATGTCTCAGACTATAAAAGAGTATTACGTAAACTATAGTTCGAGGCTACTGAATATTTTTATACTGATTGTAGTAGGGAAAAGGAGTGACCATGAGTATTGACTAAAAAACAGGATTGGCTCGTTGGTAAAGGATATGACAGAGAAGCATGGAGACCATCAAAAGCAAAACCCTGATTAAATACCTCCAGCATCCAACCCTTCCCTTGTTTGACTAGTAGAACCAATGGCATCTGAGTGAGAGTGATGACAAAAGGGAACAAACCTGTCTGCATCTAATGTAAAGATTTTGGCAGCAAATCTGGTTGTAAATATTTTTGGCGATAATTTTTAACAATATTTTTTAACGTGTCATTTATCAAAACTACTAAGCATATTTAAGAATATCATTTGTCGTTATATGAGGAGGTTGTAGGCTCTTCCACCCCCCCCCCCCCCCCCCCATCCCTTTTTTTTCCCCTCTCTTCTTCGATTTTTTTCCCTCAAAAAAGTGGGATTCTTCATCATAGAGCTTTGCTGCTTATAAAAACTTGCTGATTTCTAGCACTACTACATTCCCCCAATCCGAAGCAAGCAAGGGCCATGTTAGTTGGCAAAGCTGTTCTACAAGAGGACACAAGAAGAATGTATCGAGTTTAATCATGAGAGTATTGGATTGTTTATGCGTTAATTGGATTAGGATAAGATAAGATTTGGAGGCTAACGGAGTTTGGAGGTATAACATGAGCATAGGTATAGCTTGTATGCTACGTGTTAATTTGTAATCTCTATCAATTAGAGATGCTAAGTTACCAATTGGCAGCGCTCTAGAAGCTTAAGTTATTACAGAATGGATTTTATAATGTATTCATGTTTAAGACGCTCTCTCACATGTAAGCCCCTAATTGTTCCACCTTGTGAGACTAATTAAAATACACCAATACTAAGTGTATAAATAAACAGACTGCAAATTGTACTATAATAAATGAGGAGCAAATGTGCAAGCGGGAAGAATCAAACTCAACACCTTGTTAATCAGAACTCTGATACCATATTAAATTATTAATTGTTTCAAAATTTTGCACTTAAATTACCAAACAATGAGTTCAATATCACAGAGAATCATGCATGCATTACTACTCATTATCTCATATTTTGTTAAGGTCCAAGATACCAAATTCAAGGCATTCCTTGGCGTGGATCTATGCATTGGCTGTATCTTGAACTGAAAGTAACATCTATTACAATGTTCTTAGCGTGGATCTCCAGACTCCATCTATGTAAGTGGTTTTCTATACGATATTACTTTTGGTTAACCAAAAACCTTCGCTTCGAGATTGAGCCCCTTTGTCCTACACGATTCACCGTTTAGTCTAAAAGGGAATCATGCATGTATATCCCTATGCTGCGCATTTGCACCAAAAAATAAATAAATTTTGGTTCCCGTTTTCGTCATAAGGGCTAAACTGTATTTGCCACTGAAGTTACAAATCTGTCAACAATTAGTCGCCTTTTGCGACGCTTTTATGATATGGGAGTATGAATTGATTTTTATTTGGGACTGAATTAGAAGTGGGAGCAATATATCTTGAGAGCCTACTTCCGCGGACAAAGTTGACTAGTATTGAAGCATAAGGATAATGCCTTAGAAAGCATATCAATCAAGATTAGGAAGTTAGAGATAATGATAAGTTAGATCTATATTTCAGATTATCTTATACTCAATATTACTTATCTGCTATCATTTCTTCCTATATAAACCCTTAGTGGTGGTAAGCTGTATACAAGAAATAAAATCATATTTTATATTTCTACAACTAGGAGAAATGAAGCTATGTAAGAAAGTACTCCAAATGCAATATATCTTCGGTCGTCGTGGCACGAGTGGGGAGGGCTCAAATCCACATAAAGTGCGACAATAGTTTAATCTTATCATTAATCCCATCATTTTAAGGCTTATGTACTGAATATAGTTAAGATGGTGTTTAAGATTAATTCTAGAATGGTCAAACCTGATTAAATCCAGATTAAAAGTTGATGCCAAGGAAAGTGGGTTCGTAGTCGACGTGGAGGTATCATAAGGAATGCAGTTTCAGTCAGATGTTAAGTATGTTGTTGTGGGACACAACAAGGATGGAGTAAGGGTAGAGACTAAGAGCTTTCCAGACCTGAGGATGGGCAATGCTGCGAGGGCGATGTCGCGGGGTGAATACACGACAACAATCACAGTCCGCTACTTAGATCTAGAGTCAATGTCATGTATGTTTCTCTCTAGAATTCAAGAGTGAGAAAGTGAAAGTGAGAATGAAAGTCTCCAAAATGTGAAGTCCTCCAAAGGAATTCTCAAGACCTCTATTTAAAGGGGTTGAGATGATAATGTCATCAGCCGACATATGGCGCTCCCTGAGAGTGACACATCACTGAGGGGCCATAGATGCCGGTGATCCATGGACTGTTAGATTGCCTATTCACCCGCCCTGCTCGCATAGCGTCGCTCTGTCTGGAAACATTGGCCCACAGAGTGCCTGTGTGTCCAGAGAGCCCCTTTGATCTGGACACCAGTCCAAAGCCCTTGCAAAGTCCCATAAGGCATCAAGAGACACCAAGGACCTGGCAGCGGTGGGGAAGACCCGATGCTCAACTACTAGGAAGATTAGGCGCGATGCCCTCATGAGACCTACTCCTGTCTCGGAGTGATATGGGGGTCATAGTCCCTCAGGGTACTGATGAAAGTCCCCAGTACCGGAGCACGTAGGCTAGTCACGCGACACCCTGCGAAAATAGTGTCCCGGAGGGGTTACCCATCCCGAGGGTGAGTACTTATGCCAGAGCACTCGGAGGGCTCCAAGGTAGTGTCCCATTGGAATCGCTAGTGTCTTGAAGGAGTCGTCTGTCCGATACGTTGAGGTGTTGTCCCAGAGGAGTCGCCTACTCGACAGGCAAAGGCAGCGTCCTGAAGGAGTCACCTACTTAGTGGAAGGAAAATTGATGCTCTTTGGCAGAGATAGTGTCCCGGAGTAGTCGCCTATCCCCGTGGGTGAGTCCTTGTGCCTGAGCACTTAGAACGCACCAAGGTAGTGTCTTGGAGGAGTCGCTATCTGACGGATCGAGGTAGCATCTCGGAGGAGCCGTATATCTGGCGTAGATAGTGTCTCGGAGGAGTCGCCATGGTAGAGCTCCCTGGCAGAGATAGTGTCTCGGAGGAGTTACCTATCCCCGCGGGATGCCGCACACTCTAGAGAGTGGGTCAAAGCATGTTCCATGACTAAGGCAAGGTGCCATGGTGTGGTGAAAGAATGGACCAATGTGGAGGCATGGTAGTATGACAGAGTGTTAGGGGTGCGACTATGGCACGACGCATGGGCGCGACAGTGTGTTCGATGTCGGCGGCATGGTAATGTGGCATAGACCTGGCAATAAAAGGGCCCGAACCCATGGGTCGACCCTGACCTGGCCAAAAAAAATAAGGGTACGGGTACATATGTTAAAGACCCATAAAAAATAGACCCGTACCCTATCCGACCTGTAATTCTTGGGTATTTTCTAGTTGGATACGGGTTACCCAGACTACCCTGATTTCAGTGCATATATAATGGCATTTTCTTCTTTCCCCTAGCCTAACCCTTCATTTTCATCTTTTTTCTCTCAAATCTCACGCCACATCAAGCCGCCACTGACCCTCTCACTGAAGATCCATCATTGATCGGTAACCTTCCCTCCGTCAGCCCCCTCGTCCCTCACTCTATCAAGTTGGCCCCTTGCTCCCTTCACTCTTCCAGGCCTTCCTTGACCGGCGAGATCTACCTCCGATCCCTTGAGAGTCAAGATCCACCACCGACTGGCGATCGTCACTCCATCAACCACTCAACCCTCACTTTATTCAAGTTCACTTAGCTCCTTCTCTCTTCAAGGCCGATCTAGGGTACATCCGCCACCGATCGAGAAGCCCACATCCACCGCAGATCGACATCGACGTCTACATTGATATCACTGTCAAGCTGTGACCACCTCCACCAGCCACTTTCATCGTCATAGATCTACTGTTGCTAGATTTTGTTTTAAATTTACTATTTTTTTGCTTGTTATTATTACTAAAGTGGTTGGTTCGTGGAACTTTTTTTACGAGTTTTGATATTTAATTGGTACTTGTGGTGGTTGATTCATGGAATCAACATGAGAATCATCCCTGTATTTTGCTTCATTAGATGTGTTTTCATGTGCTTATGCTGGGTTAGTGGTAAAGTGTAATGTGATGCTGTTTATAGATTCTATTTTTGGTAAATAAAAATTGGTTATAAAAATATATTGAATAAATTAGGAAACCTGCCGGATTACCCCTGGAATTACCCAAACCGTCCGGGTACAAGAAATGATTACCCGTAAAAATCCAGGTAATTTTTATTCGGACCCGAACGGGTATTACCCGTCCTGCCAGATTTACCTGTTTGCCGAGTCTACTGTGACAGATAGCCAGGAGGCGTGACTGTATCAACGGCGGTAACGCATGGGCACGGCGGATTGTGTGTGGGGGACTAGCGGCATGATAACCGGATAGAAAGCCAGGGGCGCGACTGTATAAGCAGCGGAGCTCATGGGCTCGGCGGAGGGTGTGCATTGTCGAGGGTATATGGCATGCAAGTGGCGCACGGGCACGGTAACAGGTGTCCGAAGTCATGCATCGTGCCGGGGGCAGTGACGCATGAGAGCGGCGACGATCGTCGCGGAGATGGTGAGGGCGATAGTTGTCGTCTGAAAAGAGCGATGGGGGTCCAAGGGGGAGGCCAAGGCCAACCCTTGGGGAAGGCCGAGACCAACCCCCCAAGGCCAAGGCACGCCGACATTGCTTACTTAAATGAAAAAGAGAGTGGTGCGCACGTGACTTAAGCGTGTGTCGCTTTGACCGTGTTGGGAGCATTGAAAATTGATTGTTGACAATATCGACGTAAACATGACCCACAGTGGGCCCAAAAGTGCTTAGCCAGGATGAGATAGCAACAAAGGTCAAACCTGATTAAATCTAAATTAAATTAAGTTTGAAGTGTTTGGTAAAAAAAAGTAAACTTACTAAATCTGTTCCAATATGCTCAAAACTGATTAAATTCATAATCTTCATTTTCTTGGATTCTGATTTAATCAGTTTTGAAGAATTAGGTTTGACCCAAAAATTACCAAAATATCCTCACATATAAGACATTAAACGCTCCCTTTCAATTTGAATACATTATATGATAATTTTGTCACACTTAACCTACTTTAATCACTTTTTATACAAATACATTCAAATAACTTTTAATCTATCATAGTTAATATAGATTAAAGCCGATTCTAATTTAATCAAAATCTACGAATTAATCTCAAAAAGCCTCTAAAATAATTCAGAGAAAAGTTCAAAGCTCTTCCACCTTTTCATATCTTATGAAGACGAGGAATCTGGTCAAAAATGAACACCAGACATGAGATATTAGAAGCTTTGTCCCTACATGGAAATTTAACCAACTTCATCAGCTCTTCTCACGCAACAAAAGAAGGCCCCGAAGCCCGGGCTTCAGGGCAAGAATCAAGTTAAGTTTTCCTCGCAATTGCTTTGTGTAAGCTCCTAGCTTCACGGGCATCATCATCCCGATTAACTGGTCAAAACACTTGCTGAGTGCCCATTTCATGATGACCCAATCCTTGCAATAAATACATGTATAATATGTTAGTAAGTGCTCCTTGAGTAGGTGCAGAGCTGAGGCCCCCATTCACGAGAAACTCCACCTCCAAATGCTTTTATTCCAACTACAGCAATGCATTATTCGTGATAAATCGAATAGTCAGAGTATATGGAATCAGAAAATGAAGAAAAGAATTTTAAGAGCGTTTCTAATTTCGGATCACGAGTAAACTCGTTATATTTAAGCATGGTGCAAAAAATAAGAAGAGAAGTCGCATTAACTCGTAAAGCTAAGTTGGGGTCAATTAGATACACTGCTCAAATTATTTGCAGGGCAAGCAATCAGGGTATAAATACTCCATTTCAGCTTAGAATTCGCAGATTGTCGACCTAAAAATTGAGATAAGACTTGACCACATCACAGCAAAGTCAAAGCTTTCTAAAAGATAATTAATACTTTATGTTCAAAGAGAACTTCATGACGCAACATTTCACTACACTTGTTCCCACTCTCAGCCCACAGCTCAAGCCTAAATCCCTTTCAACTCGCATTCCAAGCTCCACACTTCAATGGAAGAGAGACACAATCACAGAAACATCTTCACCCTCATCTTCATTCTCTCCTTTTCCCCGTTGGCATCAGAAGCTTGCCATGCAGTGGACAAAGAAGCGTTGCTACACTTCAAGCACAAAATCACCTTTGACCCTTCAAAGCTGTTGCACACATGGACACCTGCCTCAAATTGCTGTAGATCCTGGGAAGGCGTTGCTTGCGACTCCTCCGGCCGCGTCGTGAATGTTTCTCGTCCAGGCCTCACATCTGTCAACGACTTCATCCTTGACACATCCATGTCTGGTACCCTGTCCCCCTTTCTTGGCAACCTCTCATTTCTACAGCTTCTTGACCTCAGTGACCTCAAGGACTTAAAAGGTCATATTCCACCAGAGTTCGGCAAGTTGTCACACCTAACTTATCTATTTCTTGATTCAAACAAGTTATCCGGATCAATGCCTGTCACTTTTCGGTACCTCGTTCGTCTGAAAAGGCTTTTCCTTAACGATAATTTCCTTTCTGGTTCTGTTGCTTCTCCCATATTTGGATCTTTGTTTTCGCTCTCAGAACTTGGTCTTTCTGGAAACAAATTTTCTGGTTCAGTTCCAGCATCAATTGGGAAGCTGCGTTTGGTCAGTAAGCTTGATCTTCATGATAACAGTTTCTCTGGTAGTATTCCAAACACTCTTGGTAAGCTCATTAACCTCAACTATCTTGATTTGTCTGAAAATCGAATTACTGGAAGTATACCAAAATCTATTGGTGGACTTTCCAAGTTAGTACTATTATATCTCCATCAAAACCAACTTACTGGTAGTATTCCTTCTTCCATATCTGGGCTTAAATCCATTCAATTCTGCCGCATATCCGAAAATAAACTAACCGGACAAATACCAGCAGAAATCGGTAAGCTTTCAAGAGTCCAAAGGCTAATTTTCGAGAACAACAAGCTCACTGGAAAACTGCCAGACACGATGGGAAATCTCGCCAATCTCACTGATATATACTTCTCCAATAACCACTTCACAGGAGTAATACCTTCAACTTTTGGGAATTTACAGAATCTTCAGACACTGGAATTATCAAGAAACCAACTTTCAGGTCTTCCTCCTCAACTTGCCAAATTGAAGAGATTGCAATCTTTTGACTTGTCTTTTAACCCACTGGGGCTAGTTACCATACCGAGATGCTTTCAAAAACTAAATCTTTTTAGGCTAATCTTGGCAAATACTGGGATTAAAGGGCAGCTTCCAAACTGGTTATCTTCATCATCGATATCTACACTCGATTTATCAAGTAATGAATTATCAGGAAGATTGCCTTCTTGGATTGGAAACATGACCAATCTTGCCTTCCTCAACTTATCAAGCAATGGGTTTTATTCCTCAATTCCGGGTCAATTCAAGAACCTTTCACTTCTAATGGATCTTGATCTTCACTCCAACAAGCTTTCTGGAAATATGAATCTGATCTTTTCAAAAAATGTGCAAGACCCACTTGGACATTTTAATTCTATCGATCTTTCTCATAATATGTTCAGTGAACCCATTGACGAGAAAGTTGGACAACGACCTGCTATGACTTCCATTGTGTCCCTTGTTCTGTCACACAATCCTTTGGGAGGACATATACCAAAATCAGTTGGGCAATTGAGTGAACTGCAGGTTCTTCAACTTGTGGGCAATGGGTTATCAGGGGGTATCCCAGAGGAGATTGCGAATGATAAGGGCTTGAAGGTGATATTGCTTTCAAAGAACAGGTTAAGTGGTACTATTCCCAATAAGGTACTAAGTTTGAAGGATCTTGAAAAGTTTGATGTGTCTGGAAATCAGCTGAGTGGGAGAATTCCACCTCACAAGGCTAATATACCTGTATCTGCATTTCTTGATAATCCTGGCCTGTGTGGACCACCACTTCCTCCATGCAAACCTTCCTGATACTCTTTTTGGATCACATGGTAGGTATGCTCATCCAGAGAAGGAAATTAGAGAAGTACCCAACATTCAAATGAATTATATCTTTGTGTTTTTTGCTGTTAGCTCACATGTTTGAAGGTTGTGGCAAATGTTTATTTGGGACTACTATCCCTATGGTAGCCGGTGCCGAAACGTTTTTCAATACGCTTGTAAGACTCACCCAAACGCCCCAAAACGTGATTGCTTTGTTGCGAGAGAAGCTTATTAGTCTTTTGATCATGTACGTGGAAATGGAGTTCTTGTAAGCAAATTGTGTCCCATTGCACAATTATAGAAAGGAAAAATTGGCAACACGGTGTCATCAAGAAAACGTAGACTTCTCCCACATCCTGGTTTCTAGTTCCACTGCGTAATTAATTTGAGCTGCCTCTTTCGAAAGAATCATAACTACGTCTTAACAAGTTTATCTTGTACCTAAGTTGGGATATTCTAGATCTGTGTGATATTCTACTTATTGAAGTATCTAAGCAATCTGACTCATATCACAAATCTCAACCACCTGACATTTCAAATGTGTAGTTGTCCTTTTATCTTTTGTACATAATTCAAATGTAACAAGGCAATATATAAATGGAATACATGTACAACAGGGGTGTAATTTGGACGGGTTGAGTTAGTTTTTAACTCAACTCGAGAAAACCAAACCTTTTAAAAGCCCATATCAAACCGACCCAGATTGTGCTTTTTGTAAAAAAGCCCAACCCAAGTAAAACTGCTATGATTTGGGTTTCAACCCAACCCATCTAACATCTAATTAATTTTTTGTTTCATTCATGAATGAATAATTTTCTTCATGCGTCTCATTATCTAAAGACTAACATTATTCGCATTTGACTTATAGATAATGCTTTAATCTTTGATAAATAAAAAGTTTCATTTATCTCCAAAAAATAAAATATGATATTATAAAAAAAAATTCTAAATCAATCAATAAACAAACACATAGCTTAGGCATTAAAGACCACTAATAAACTCCAGTCTAATTAAAAAGGACTATAGTCTTCCTCACACTAGTAAAATAAATGGACATCAACATGTGTAGAGGGAGAAAACAAGTAATAAACTATAACATTTAATGCAGTAAAACCCCTCCCACTTAAATTCACCTATATCTTTAAACAACATGAGAAGTAAAAAACCATTAACAAAAGGTTTCACTATTCTAAAAGAAGAAATAAAATCCCAAGACACTTTGTGAAGACACTTTGTCAAGACACTTTGTGAAGACACCAACGGTTGCTAGCTGACTTGGTTATTGTTGCCTCCTCCTGCACACAAAAAAAGAAAAAAAAGAAAAAATCAATCTAGTGAGTGCCATTCACAACAAAGTTTATAAGCAAAAAAAATGCAATACCTTAGATTAATTGAATAGGATAGTAACTGGGATTCTAATATATACGAATTGGTATACACACAATATAAACCAGCCTGTGTTGTTGCTTTAGTTATGTGAAACAACATTAGCGGGTTCAATCCATCGACCCAACCGGTGCATTCTATGAGTCAGTGAATCTTAAATCACGTATTCCATGAGTCACCCAAATCAGGATAGATCCCTTTACAACCAGAAAGACAAATGTAACAAACAAGACCAGAACCCAAGATTAATACGGACAGCAAGAGGAGTGCAACAGAGAGAACTTACCACTTAGAAAGCTTGAGCAAATCTTGAAAATTTGCGTGCTGCTGATTTTAAGGAGGACAAACAAGATTGATAGCCTCACCGCTTCAAATCTTGAGAATTCGGGTGCTGCAAATCTTGAGAACGCTGCCCTAACCATGCGATTGAACAACTGAGAGTGCCGAAAAAGGAGTTCTCCTTGCTTCTATGCTTTTGTTGCTCTCTTTGGCGGGTTTCACTTTCATGTAGGAGTCGTTGGCGGGTTTCACTTTCTTGTTCACTTTCCAATTGGTCTCATGACCTCACCGCTGCGGCTGCGCTTTCTCGGGTGGAACCCTAGAAAGTAATTTGGGTGAAATAGCCAGTCTGCCGAAGGCAAAGTTGAGTTCGGCGAAGGAGAGAATAAGGGGCCGTACGTTTACGCAACTTATTTTCGTATTTTGTATTCTGTTTTTGTTTTCCAGATTTTAGTATTCAGTTGTAAAATCGTATTATGTACTTTTAGTTTTTTCCGTATCTCTTTTTTCAATTTTTTCTGTACGTTTACCATTTTTATTTTCATTTTCATCAACTTTTTTGGATTCATTTTTGTATATTTAGCATTTTCTACACTATTTGTACACATTTCTTCCCATTTTAACCCTACTCTTAACCTAACAAATTATTTTTATACCCTCCATTTATTTTCCCAAAAACCTTCCATACCTACTTTTTTACTTCTCCCAATAAAATCATCACTCAACACTGCACAAATATCTCCACATAGGGCCCATCCCAACTCAGAGAATAGAGAACAATTCCCTCCCCCTTCCCCTTCCTTTCTTCCCTGGGCCCACATTTGTCTGACTTCCCCTTCTTGTGTTCCTGTAATTCCCTTCCCTGTTCGCGGAGTTCCCCTTCCCCTTCCCTGTTTGCACTTAAAGTCAACACAAAAAATTCTCTTTATTCTCTATTATTTTTAAAGTCCTTCTGCTTCCAAAGTCAGAAAGCCACATAATAGAGAGAGGTACGGAGCATAGTACCGTCTCCGCAGTACCCTCACCGACCTTACGCCCTCAACACCACGGCCCACTGCCTCCGCCAGCAAGTCCACCTCCGCTGACCAGCATAGTTGCGTAAACCCTAGATTCAGTCACGCTAAAATGGTTGAAGGCTGAAGTCACGGTGTATTGCTCGGATCATCGATTCATCTATTCCTCTAGCTTTGTCGATTCGTCATGGTATTTTGCAGTAACATTCTCCTCAGATTTTCTTTCCTAAATTATTAGTGCCTTACCCAATTCTCCACGACAATCCTTTTAGCCTAAAAATTGTAAAGAACCCTAGCTTTTTTTCCCAAATATAAAGCCACCATCCTTGCACTGATTACTGGAATTGCTCCACTGCCTTCACGCAATAGGAAGTGGGAATTTGACATTTGGGAGAATTTAGCACTGAATTTGGCAATTGGGGTTTGAGAATTTGGAGTTTTCATGAACAAAATGAATGTATTGCCCACCTGACGAATTGAGAAGTTCGAATTGCCCAATTGGAGTTCTTGTTTCTTGCTCCTTTGGCCCACGTTCATCACTTTGTTAGGTTAAACTCATGAACGACGATTTTTTAAATAAATTTTTTTTGGCTACCAGGTGCCGACCTTGAACTAAGTTTCTGGCTCCACCACTATTTATAACATAGTGTCAATTTGATTTTGGCAATGATACAGATTTGATATGGAAAGCGTGACTCCAGGCAAAATTCATAACAAGTGAGCAATATTCTCACTTACTCATTATGTTTACTTCTCATGTTCTCTAATTCTAGCTTTTCTTTAATCACTTCTGATATAGCTAAATATGTCCACCCAACTAAATGGTGACACGTGGCGTGGTTGACCCCGAATCGACTTTGGGGCCTGTATCAAGATAGGCTCTAGAGGAGGTGATAGAGGCCTTGTAGGACTCTACTACTAGAAGGAGAGTTCTAACGCAATTCTAGTACGTCGAGGGCCTATCGGGGAAGAGTCCTGAACAAGGGAGGAGTCTATATGAGGAGAAAAGCCTCAGGTACACAAACAAGTTCACACACAAGCACCCAGTGCATTTTCTGCTATTCAGAGCTCTACACTAGTAGCGACGTTCTGACTTTAGCATCGGCGCATCCTCCACCGGAACATCCCCGGTGGTCACTCCGTGTTCTATTTTGTAGGTCCAATTCCCAGCCGTGGTTCTCGATTAACATTCTAGCAGCAACATTTTGGCGCCATCTATGGGATCAACAGGGAACATGGCGAGGCAATCATTTTCAGACACTCCTGCAGACAGTAGCTCAGTCCAAAATCGACGAGCAAGTTCAAGTGGCTCCCGCCAAAAAGGGCAACAACCAACACCATCCCAACAACGTTCCAGTAACGACTGGATTAATGTGACTTCAGTCACCTCAAAGACGACTGACAGCTCCCAAGGAACTCATTCCCTGACCCCTCTTTTAAAAAGAGGAGACTTGCACCATCGCCTGACCCGAAAGCTGTTTAACACTCCGAACGTAGATCTGACAAGAGAAGTCCATGAACTTAGGGGCGTGGTAACTACCTTACAGAAAAAGCTCGAAGAGGTAGCCCCGATGATTTCTACTAACCAGATGTGTCTAGATCCCAGCGACCTTCGTCTTAGATTGACCTCAAGGTCGGACTATGGTCAAGGGCATGAATCAGAGACTGATCCCAGCTATCAGCCAGTATAAGAAACCGAGAAATATGTCACCAGAAGTGGCTCATATTTTTGACGCGAGACATCAATGGAGGACAACACGAATTCAGCCTCTTTCTTAGGTGGCAAAATTCAAGATCGACACGGCGCGGACAAAAGGCATTGTCCCCAAGGACGAATGCATGCCTTCAAACAAAAAGTGCGTCCCCAAGGGCAAACTTCTCACAAAACCATCTCCTGGGCCCCGCCCGATGGAATTCACTCCCCAAGGAAAGACTCTGGATACCCCCTGTCCAAAGCAATTGAGAAGGCAAAGCATCCTCCTAATTTTTAGATGCCACAATGCGATTTATATGATGGGAGCGAAGACCCTGGATAGCACGTCTACCAATTTCAAAAAAATATGCTACTCCTCCAAGTCTCGGATGCCGTCACGTGTCGAGCTTTCCCAACCACTTTGAAAAAGGCAGCGTACGCGTGATTTAAGTCTCTACGACCCAGGTCTATCCATTCCTTCGCCCAGCTGTCTGACTTGTTTCAGAAACATTTTGTGAGCAGCCGAACTCGGAGGAAGAATTCAGCAAGCCTCCTCAACGTGGTCCAAGAAAGGAACGAATCCTTGTCGCGATATTTGGGAGGCTTCAATACGGCGACATTAAAAATAGATAACCTGGATGAGTCAGTAAAGTACACGGCTTTTATGCGCGGGTTTCGTCCTACGTCCAAGTTTGCATTTGCGGTAAATAAGAGTCCCCCTGGAAGCATGAGTGCCTTGTTGGATAAAGCCAACAAGTACATCCAGGGCGAAGAATACTTGGAAACCCACAATGAACACCGAGGGGACAATGGGCAAGAGCAAGAAAAGAAAGCTGGATGATGCTAAGGGGGCATGGGTTGATGAACTACTTAAGGTAATTGGGCATACCGCACAACACCCCATTTTGTGACGGGCGAGACACCATTTTTACTGTGTTTCGGGATAGAGGCGCTGCTGCCCGTTGAAGTGGGCCTCCCCACAGTTCGAGTGTTGCAGTTTTCGGAAGTAGAAAACGAGGAAAATCTTAGAGGAAATCTGGATCTATTAGATGATGTGCGAGCCCAAGCTTTAGATCGAATGATTTCAACGAAACAGCGAGTCGCGCGATACTATAATCGAAGGGTTCGAATGAGGCTATTTAGAGTTGGCAATCTAGTCCTCAGAAAGCTGGAGGTTTCGAATCCAAAGGCTGCTGTCGGGAAGTTGTCACCAAACTGGGAATGACCTTACAAGGTATCGAAGATGATTAGACCAGGTGCTTATTCACTAGAAACGCTCTCAGGAGAAGCAATCCCGCGAACGTGGAATGCTTAAAACTTGCGACGATACTACCAGTAGAGTCTTGTATCTGTCCCAAGACATTTTCTTTCTTTTTTGAGGGAAAGAGGGTTAGAGTTCAATTGGATAATATAGATGAATTATTTCCATTGTAATGAGAACTCTTTAGTATGCAATATATCATTTCGTTTATCCAAGCTTAACATCTTTAACATTGTTCGAAAGAGTTATTTTCCACGACCCCACAACAGTGTTGATTCTCGCTCAGATAACGATATTCATGTTCCCAAGAACATCATACATTCAATACCCGAGCAGGTTGCCCGAACAAGTAAAACCACGAATGTTGCTCAAGCAAAGTATCACCCAATGTGATATGGTTAGACACAAGTCTTACCTGACACGGTCTAGCTTTAGTTCTAGCTCGAGAAACGGCAAAACCTAGTGGGAATTCGTCGCCCTACCCTATTTTGTTAATTCGAAACTTGGTCGAGCATGAGTGCGAGGCTTCTTTGCCAGCCCTTAGCTGACGATAAGGGTTCGCGTCAAAGTAAAACGCAAGCATGATGTGGCTAGCTCAAGCTAAAGAACACACACCTGCACAAAACAAACACTTAACACATGCAACAACTTGCATACACAGCTCTGTGTCCTCTCTCAAGAGAGACTAACGTGGGCACAGCCTCTAATGGATCCAGAGATCCCATGATTCATCTTCCCAAAGTTCCAAGGCTTAAGCTCCTAAGAGCTTAGGTCCGAGCACATGGAATAGTGAAATATGATTACCCTTACAAGCGGATGAAGAATCCCTTACAAATCTGACGTGTGTCTCAAAACAATGCAAGACGAGAAGAGATTCAACACATTATTACAAAAATAAAACCAATCAAAGGGTAAACCAAAGCATATCAAATTACAAGCCTCTGGGGCAATAAGAGTACTGGGGGCACATCAAGTAGCAGTTACAAAACAGGGGAATACATATAAATGGTCTTAAGATGGGGGAGCATTCCCAGATCGGACACTTTTCTCCCCAGGAGAAATAGCATCTCCAGCTTCGGGAGGTGCGGCCGTCTCCCCCAATGGTGATTCAAAAATAGGCACCACGATATCGTCTAAGAAAAGGCTAGGATACTTGGCCATCGTCAGCTCCTTGGCTTTTTGAAAGCCCTCCTGGAAGATAGAGAGTCCATCTTCTGTCCGCTTCGGCAGCCATTCTTCCCCAGCCGTACCATCAAGGAATGCCTGAATGGCCTTGTTCTCGACCTCGACTTTCTCATGCCTTAGCTTCTCGCATCTTTTCTCCAGGCGACCGAGCTTGGTAAGCAGTTCAGCATTCTCCGCCTTCAGGTTTTTGACCTCCTTATCAAGCTTGTCAGCCTTGCCTTCGGCTGCTCTCTTGTCAGTATCAGTGGTGCGGGCCACGTCCATCGGAGTTGCAAATCTGTCCTGCATCTGGCTGCTGTAGCAGTAAGCCTGAAAAGAGAAGAAAGATGAAGACGATGATATGGAAGAGTTTAATTGAAAGCTCAAAGAGAATGAATTAATTCAAATTACGTTGTAAGCACCTTGGACATGCGCCATAGCAAAGGCCTCGTGAGGCTGGTTTTCCGAGATGAGTTTATCTCTCGGCAGCACCCCGTGAGCTAAGTGCTGAGCAGAGACATGTGAGCTTGGCATTCCTGAGTCGCCTCTCTTAATGGTCCATCTGGGGCAAAAAATTGGATCCTTGTCGACAGGAAGATCCTCAACCACAAGAGGAGGCACTAGAGGAGTCGGAGCGAGGGCCCTTTTTACCAGAGGAGAAGAACCTTCCCCTGTACCTTCCTTCCTTTTCCCCTTGGAAGCCTTTTGGAGAAGACCCAAAAAATCACCCTTTGCACCAACTCCTTTGCCAGCCATTTCTGAAAAAAGAACAAGGTTAGGTCACATGTTTACAAATATAAAAGAAAGAAATATATAAATAATGCTTTAGACTCTACCTAGACTTGGAGTCCTAGAAAATGAAGTTCCTATCGCCAGTCCTTGAGTCTTAGGCCCCAAAACAAGTTGAGACTCAACGACAGGAGTGGGAGGAACAGGCACATCGAGGGCAGGAGGAATGAGCCCCGCATGCCTGATCTGAAAGGGGCTCGTCAATACTGAGGACACCCATCCTCTTTATGTGATCAATCAGTTTTTTTGTGGTAGCGTTGGGAGCCAGGGAACCTTTCTTTTCATAGTCTTTATAGAAACCGTTCCACTTTCTTGGGAACTCCTATTTGCCGCTTGGCCGCTGAATGAATAAGTACCGGGAGTGCCAACCTTTGTTGGATTTAGGACCCCCCTTTATCACTCGGATCCGGTTGTGAAATATAGTACCAACCAACACTATTGGTCACGTTCTTTATAAAACACACTTCAAGGTATAGCCTGAAGTTTGCACCAGGTAGATCAAACCAACGAGTTTTCTCCACCCGTTGGGCACAAGTTGACCTGGCGCCATTTTATAGTGGTTGAAAAAGGCGACAGCAAAGAAGCCAGATCTAATCTGACCTTCGTAGACACTTGTTTCCAAGTCCGTACCATAATTGGCAGGCTTTTGGAGCGCAGGAACCCAAGCAGAGAAGGGAGGAGGCAAAGGAATTTCTTCTAAAAGCTCGACTATGCTTTCTTTTGTCATCTTGTTCCTCTTCTCATCTGTGGAGAACCAAGTGTCTTCATCAAATTTATCTTCAGCTTCATCCTTGATTTCCCCAAGAGCATCTTTACGGGAAAACGAAGTGCTGACTTGGGGAGTAGAAGTTCCTACTTGACTTCTATGAGTTGAAGTACCTACTTGCGAAGATCTACTTTCTGAAGTTCCTAAATCGTTTTCTGTGGAACTACTCGAAGTTGACGAAGAACTACTCGAAGGTGTTGAAGACATGTTCTAAACAGAATCTACGATATTTAGAGCTACTAAAGGGAAATAAATATGTGCCGAGCAAGAAGAAAAGGAGAGGAACTTACTTGTTAGAGTTGAGCCGAACAAATTGAGAGTGAGTAGTAGGGGCAAATGAAGAGAGGAGCCCAAATATATAGAAGGGAGGTGAAATATCTGCCCCCTACAAAGGGGGCAACATTAAGACACATGTCTTGCGCGATTCCCGGAGCATTAAAATTTGAAATTCAAAAAGTAACGGCCTTAGTTTTGGCGGCTAAAGGACCGTTACACCTGCATGCTTCCCCGACACGTGGCAAGATAGCAATTGGACCATCTCTCGAACAGAGTTCCCGAACTGACTGCCTGAGCAGAGTTCCCAAGCAGATTGTTCGAGCATAACCATCTTGATGCCCAAGCACAGATGGTAAGTATGCCCGAGCAGAACCAACTTGATGCCCAAGCACAGATGGTAAGACTGCCCGAGCAGAGTTCCCGAACAGAGTGCCCGAGCAGAACCATCTTGATGCCTAAGCACAGATAGTAAGTATGACCGAGCAGATTGCCCGAGCAAAACCATCTTGATGCCCAAGCACAGATGGTAAGTATGCCAGAGCAGATTGCCTGAGCAGAACCATCTTGATGCCCAAGCACAGATGGTAAGTATGCCCGAGCAGATTGCCCGAGCAGAACCATCTTAATGCCCAAGCACGGATGGTAAGTATGCCCGAGCAGAACCATCTTACTGCCCAAGCACGAATGGTCAACGCCCGAGCAGATTGCCCGAGCAGAACTTTATTAATCCCAAGCGCAATGACACATTGCCCGAGCAAAGTTCCTGAGCAGACTGCCCGAACAGATAGCCCGAGCAGACAGCTCGATCTTAGTTCTCGTGCAGAGTTTTCTATAAGCCCGAGCATAAAGGGTCATGCCCCGACCAGGGGTCACGACCAGGTTACCCGACCAGGGACTAAGGTTCCCGACCAGGGCTCCTGATTAGGTTTCCAGACCAGATCTCCTGACCAGGCTATTCAAGCAGATCTCCCGAGCAGGTCTCCCGTCCAGATCTCCTGACCAGGCTATCCGAGCAGATCTCCCGAGCAGGTCTCCCGACCAGACTTCCCGGCCAGAGCTCCCAAGCAGATTTCTCGAGTGCATTTGTTCAAATATGACATCTCAAAGATTCCCTCTGAGTAACGGATAGGGAGAATTCGTAGCTGGATTGCCTTTGGTCGGCCTTTACACCATATGCTTCTGGCTGTTCTCTTGGAAGAACCGTCAGAAGCAGGGGCACATTATGATATAGTTAAATATGTCCACCCAACTAAATGGTGACACATGGCGTGGTTGACCCCAAATCGACTTTGGGGCCTGTATCAGGATAGGCTCTAGAGGAGGTGATAGAGGCCTTGTAGGACTCTACTACTGGAAGGAGAGTTCTAACACTGTTCTAGTATGTCGAGGACCTCTCGGGGAAGAGTCCTGAACAAGGGAGGAGTCTGGGAGGAGTCTACATGAGGAGAAAAGCCTTAGGTACACAAACAAGTTCACACACAAGCACCCAGTGCATTTTCTGCTGTTCAGAGCTCTACCCTAGTAGCGACATTCTGACTTTAGCATCGGAGCATCCTCCATCAGAACATCCCGGTGGTCACTCCGTATTCTATTTTGCAGGTCCATTTCCCAGCTGTGGTTCCCGATCAACATTCTAGCAGCAACAACTTCCTAGGTACCGTTTTCTAATTAATTTTCCTTTTTTATGTTTGTGCTTTTCTCATATTTAATAAATGTAATTAAGATAAGTAAATTTGGCATAATTCATTATATGATATTTTGGTACTTCTTCGAGGTGGGCAATATATCTTTGGGTTTTATTCATACTCTGCGAGTACAACTAAGATGATTAAATTTGGCATGGTTCATTTGATGATCTTTTGGTGCTTCATGCGTTGTGATCATTTGAGGGGGCAAGTACTTTTATGCATTGCTTAAGTATTGAAAACTGAGTGATAAATTTGCATATGGTCATTGTTGTGCATAATGTTACAAAATATGAATGGAGAAGCATGCCTAATCATACACGTGAAAACTTTTCGTGAGCAAGATAGAATTAACCTCCTTCTTTAATTTCCATTTGCTACATTTTCTTTAAAAAAAAGTTTCAATTATGATGCTAATTGATAAAGAAAGTTCATGGTCAAGAGACTGGTGTACAGTAAGTTAGAATAATCCTCTATATCTTTTGGGTAGTTTAAGTAACAGTTAGTTCTAGATAGAGTTTAAACAAAGTGAAGAAGGGGTGTGAGTACGGAAATAAGAGCTACAACGTACTCTTGAGGGTAATTGCCGCCCATCCCTATAAACATATTAAGTGCCTCAGCTGACTTACTACTTTACAATTCTTAATTTGTTACTATTTTGCTCCTTCTCATAAAGTTATCTAATGGTGATTCAATGGTTTAAAATTCGCACCAAATCAAAGCAGTAGAGGTTAGTTGGGTGTTGCTTGTGGTGGGTAACGCAAATGGTTTGGTGCGGACTATCATTGTTCCCAAGGAGATGAAGAAGCTTGATATCAAGGCCATTGAGAATTATGATCGAGTCCTCAACTGTACCATTATTTCTTTATGGTGGTTAAATTGTATCTCTTTCTCATTTGTTCTTGGTTAATGTGTTTTTCTTTGGCTTTCTGGTGCAGATCTTTGGTTCCAATCTGAATTCGTGGAAATTGAGCAGACCCATTTGTTGTTATTGAATTATTTCAAGCATTTTTTCTCAAACATTGCGTTCCCAACCTATCTTTGTCGCACCCAAGAACCCACCAGGGGTCCCATTTTGCATGACATGTCGACATGGTCAACGGTCAATTTTTCAACGCATTGAACCGGTCAAAGTGCGCACGCCCAAGTCACATGCATTTTTCACTTTCGTACACTTTGTGTGCAACTTTGGCGCCATTTTTTTACTTCGGCGCGACTCGCGGAAGCACACTCGTCATTCCGTGAACACCCAACCCCTTTTCACCCAAAAACATTGGCTGACGCGGCACCCGAGGACAAGGGGTTCGGCCTTGGCCTTCCCCATGGGGTCGGCCTCGGCCTCCCCTATGGGGTTGGCCTTGGGCCTTCCCCAAGTTGTCCACTCCCTTCGCGATGCCCATCTTGGCACGCTCTTCCCTATGTGCGCTTTGTACGCAACTTTGGTGCCTTATTTCTTACGCTGACGCGACTCATGGTAACACCCACGTCGCACCCCTACTACCCAACTCCTTGTCATTCACCAAAATATCAATCGTCAGTGTGCCTTAATGCCTACCCAAGGAAGGTTAGCCTTGGCCTCCCTACCAAGGGGGTCGGCCTTGGCCTTCCCCTAAGGTTTGGCCTTTGGCCTCCCCTTCCACACTTGCACTTTTCTTCATGGGGTCTTGTGTCTCCATGATGCCCACCATCGCTCGCACGCCGACCCTGTGACGTCCATCACCGGTGGCCATTAGTCGCCCCTGCAATGTCTGTCACCCAAAGTCACGTGCCATCCCTGTGGGACCCTTTGCTGGAGACCACGTACCACCACTGCCAACTTTGTCATTACCGGAGACCGCATTCGTCACTAGCACAACATGCATACTCGGCTCATGCCCCTGCACCAAGTACTGCTCGCAACAGTCGTCACCATGCCAATGTGCCACTTCCATGACATGTGCCCCCAGCACCAGGTACTATCTCGGGATGGTCGTTATTGCG
This sequence comes from Escallonia herrerae, assembly GCA_033070095.1. Taxonomy (NCBI): domain Eukaryota; kingdom Viridiplantae; phylum Streptophyta; class Magnoliopsida; order Escalloniales; family Escalloniaceae; genus Escallonia; species Escallonia herrerae. The sequence goes on from JAVXUP010002284.1 coordinate 54,683, forward strand.
TCCATGCGTCATTTGCATGACATGTGCCCCCCAGCACCAGGTATTGTCTCACGACAGTTGTCACCGTGCCCATGTGCCATAATCAATGTCTCATGTCGTTGGCATCGTGCCCATGCGGCACAATCATGTCTCGTACTGTAGGCACAGCACCCATGCACCACAATCAATGTCTCATGCCGTTGGCATCACGCCCATGCGCCACAATCGTGTCTCGTGTTGTAGGCATCGCGCCCCTACACCACAATTATGTTATAAGCCTCCGGGCACCACACCATGCGCCCCGCCATGGACGTGGAACATGCTTCGACCCACTCTTCAGAGTGTACAACATTTTGAGGGGCTCCGCTTGTAGTGTTCCGGCATGAGGACCCTTTGTAATGGGATAGGCTCGCTACCACATAAGCTATCACCACCTAGGATGATTCGCATGACACTAGACATGTCTGAGCTGCGATCACATCCACTCACATTACTGGTGATCATCGGCGCCCCCAGAATGATGACCTCCAGGTCACTCTGAGACGGGAGTAGGTCTTTAGAAGGCATCGCGCCTAGTCTGCCTGGCAGTTGGTTACAGGGGCCTCCCCACACTGATGTCAGGTTCTCTCCGCGTCTCTTGCCGCACACTTGTGAGATTCAGTAAAGGCTTGGACCGGTGGCTGGGGCAACGGGCTTACTCTGATCATGCCAACGTTGTGTGGTCAGTCTTCTCAGACAGGTAGAGTGACGCTGTGTAGGACAGGTAGTGCTAGTTTGGGAAATGACAGTCCAATGGAGAACTGATATTTTGGATCCCCTGATGACGTGTCACTCCTAAGGGATGACATATGGCATTTGATAACATAAGCATACCTTTGCCTATAAATAGTGGACTTTGGACTTCATTTAACGGACTTTTGGCTCATTCTCTCGAAATCACTTTCTCACTCTAAAACTCAAGAACTCTTGGATTCTAGAGAGAGAAACATAATTGGACGTAATCTTGGATATAGCATTAGACCGTAGCATTAGACCCTGACTCGGATCTTGACTTGGACTGTCGACTGCCGGCCTTGTTCATCTCAGCCTTGTCTCGACAGCAGTGCCACTCCTCACGGCTTACTGGGAAGCCTTGCTCTCTGCCCTTGCTCTACCCTCACTGTCTCTCCCTTTCTACAGCTAGAAGCTAACTCTGACTGCATCCTTTGTGACACCTCCACGTAGGTACGAACCCACTTTCCTTGGCATCACATTGTAGTTTGCTTTCAAGTTTTTTGTCTTTTATTTTTATGGAAGGTTCATGTGCTTCTAAGTTTATTCTTCGAGTATTTGACGATGTTGTTTCCTCTTTCTATCATGAGATTATTAAATCGGTTAGACCAAATTAGAAAGTTTGTGTTTAATAGATTTGGTGTCATGAACTTATTCTATTTGTTTGTGGAAGGTGTACATTTTTGGTTCAAAGTGTTTCCAGTGATATCATAATTCCAAAGCAAAACTATAATTCTACCAATTGATTTTATAATATATAACAATTAAATATACAAGATGTGGTTCTACGTCTGGTAGTATGCTTATATATTTTCAATTTTTTATGGGGGAAAGATCAATCTGGGAACGTGTGTATTGGCTGATAAACAAAAATTAGTGTTACCTACTTTGCAATATTATAAATAAATTGTTAAATATTCTATAGAATTGATTGGGAGGAAAATGAAAGAAGTCTTTTTAAAAGTTAATAGTTATCCTCACGTTATCAATAGTGAAAATTTTCGGTAAATAATTTACGACTCTTAACTGATTCTTTTAATAATAAACATTTGTATATATTTTTCATTCACATGTTCTTGGTTCAACTACTCTTTATATTCTCTTTCGTGATACTGGCCTTCTCTATTTCATCTTCTCAAAGATGGAGTAATTCACACTTCATGTTCTTCAGACATGCAATATTCAAAACTGTCATTGTGATGATATACTCTTAAACTCTAATGTAATTTATCAAAAGTAAAAGAGATCAAAATTTGTAAAAATACAAATGAACACATTTTTATAATTTATTTAAGTTTGTATTTTTTTGGTAAAATTCTTCAATATTGACATTGTCTATAATTTATATTTATTGTCGAAACAAAAAAGATAACCCTAAAGGGGGGGGGGGGGGGGTGAATAGGGTTTTAAGATTACATTGGAAATTAACAAGAATTACTACAAACTTAGAGAAACTATGAAGAACACTTAACAATCTCCAAACACAATATCTCAAATAAGCAATATAACCAATCTCAACACAAGTATAAAACAATAATGTAAAGAGAGAAGGGTTTAGAGATACTTGACGCTTGAGATTTAGATGGTTCGGCTTCAATTACCCTCAAGCCTACGTCCACCCCTTCAAGGAAGTCCTTTGAAAGGCCTTAGAATCCCCTAGAATGATCTTTCTTATGGGTCAAGATCGAACCTCTTACAATTCCTTGATGCTATGCCCACATCAAGAACAAACTTTGACAATCCCAAAGCTCCAAAACTTGACAACCCCAAGCTTTGATACAAGAAACTTTAGATGAAGAATTGTGTACAAATATTCACTCTCAAGAAGTAGATGAGTACAAGTTTAAGCTCTAGAACAAGATAGATGAGTGTTTGATAACTTATGAAAGTGTATATCTCTCAAATGTAAGCACACAATAAAAACTCTCTTGAATTGAATGAGAAAACAATAAAAATCAAGAGAGATTGAACAATTGCTTTGATCTTTGAGTATATGCAAGATAAGAAGTTTTGAATGCAATTGATGATTGAAAACTATGCCCAAAATGAGTTTTAATATGACCCTTTAGAAGTAGGTGGAGCATTAAATGCGTCAAACGGTAAACGCAGTCGACTACATTGTGCCATTGCAGTCAATTGTATTCCCAAAGTAGCCGTTGAAAATTCAAAATTTTCAACTTGCAGTCGACTATATTCCAATGCAGTCGACTGTATAGGCTAGTCTGTAATACCTCACTGCCCAACTTGCAGTCGACTGCATTCCAATGCAGTCGACTGTATTCCTGAAAATGCAGTTTTCTTGTTTTCAAATAATGAAAAAGTTTATGCGTGCAAGGAAAATTTATGGGCAAGTTCTAGGTTACAGTCATCGATATGATCAACTCTCTATGTCTAGTTACAAAGAAGGGAATAAACACATTGTAAACATTAATAAAAAAATTTAATCTTTGATGCGTTCCGTTGAGTGTCTTTGATCGATTTGCTCGTCTAATTGTCCGTTTGCATGAGTAAGAGATTGTACATATTGCTTCATCAACTCAATGCATGTTAGACAACATAATCATTAATGTTTGTTATCATCAAAATCAAATATAATTTTAAGTTAAATGACCGTAGAGTTAACAATTGTATTTTTTTATTTTCCGTTACAGGTAATAGCTAATGGCTTCAGTTATGAAACATGAAAAAGATGACACATTTATTAGACGGAAAGATATTATGGGGCCATGAAAAGGGGAGTGAGTGGAACTGAATAAGAGTAGTCTCAGCAGTTAGACTTTATGGCTCCTTATTTTTCTTTTTTGTTTTGGCTTTCCAATATTGGTTTGTACCTTTATTTGTTATGTTTTGAACAAGTTGATAGTTGCGGCATTAATACTTACTTTATGTTTATGTTTTAGCAGTTTAGTGCAAAATTGCTTGATTTACGGTTCTAAAAGTAAAAATATAAATAGAATTTATATATTTTAGGTCATTATAAACTCACAATATAAAAAATATTTCTATTTTGTATTTGATGTAACGTTTACTTACAAGTTATGTTTAGAATGTATGCCAAATAAAGTTTCAATAAAATTGATCATTATTTTCCGAGAGTTAGTTTAGACATTAGATTAGGATACATTTAATTCTCATTAACTCCTCTTGCAGTGAAGACTATTGTCACTGAATCTCATTGATTGCATATTTCGTAGAACTTTAATCTTGCAATCACTACTAAGCTGTAATCACTAACCAATTTTTCTTTTTAGTGACAATTAATTCTAGTAAAACATGGATAATGAAGTTTTATGATAGGTTAAATGTACAAAAAACAAAAATACTTTAGAATGTTTTGACCTTTTCAGACATGTTAAAATCATATTCGATTGTCCCAGAAAAAATGGAAAATAAAGATAACTTCACCTACTTTTTTTTTTTCTTTAACCTAAATATAAAAACATTTGGGTCTCTTTAAAAGTTTTGTGGCGAAACTTTATTCCACGACTCAAAAAGGATTGAAGGAAGTTGATGTAACCAAAGATAAAGTAATTTTTTTTCATTTATTCCCACTACAAAGAGAAGACTAAATTTTTTTTTAGTTATTCCATGAGGATGTAAAATACGTATTTCTTTTTTCATTGTCATATTTAGCAGTGATTTTTCTGTTGCATCACCAAAAATTACTAAAGCGTAAAAGTCTAAATTAATACTTTACTAATCTAAAAGCGTATTAGCAGCAAAAAATTAACGTTTAGTATTTGATATAGTGTCATAGAAAATGCGAAGAAAGCATGAAGGTTAGCGAATTTTCTTGTAATCTAAAAGGCTTTGAACACTAAATTACAACTTGATAAGTAACTCAACTCGTGAAGTTCGTTAGCTATATCCTTAGGGTTTTTATCTTGAGTCTTTCCTAGTACTAGACTACAAGAATTTCTTCATTGGGAATCATCTAGGGAGGATGTAGAAGGCCTTGGGTCTGTAAAAGAAACAGAGCTACTCGGGCTCAGCTCGTGTTTGTTTGGCCAAAAACTTTGTTCGAGATTGGTTAGCGAGAAGAAGATACCATGGCTCGTTAACCAGTCAAACAAGCTTGGGCAACCTGAAGCTCGGCTCGGCTCATTTGTGCCATTAATGGACTACTTTTGATCGGAGAGTTGCACTTGATAAGAGAGAACTTCTTTGATTATATGGTCCAAAAACTTCTCTAATGAAGAGTAAATATACATTAAAATTTTGAACCGTAAACTCTCTCAACAAATTGATTATTTTCTCAGCAATCAAAAAACTTTAGGGATTTCATCAAAACGGAAATTAATGGAACGAGAGTGTGCCAAAAGTTATACAACAGGCTTAGACCTAAGCAAGCACTGCCTCTAACAGTCACGATGGGTCCAACACCTCTTCGTAACATAATTAGCACCAGTGGTCTAGTGGTAGAATAGTACCCTGCCACGGTACAGACCCGGGTTCGATTCCCGGCTGGTGCAGGCTCTCTATTTTTTTTTTTTCTGTATTCTTTCTTTTCTCCCTGACTCATCATGTAGTCAAAATATTTGGACTATCTAACAAGTAGACTTTGGGGTGTTATGACTTACGAGAACTGAACTCGATTCAAGAAAATAGGACCAAACACCCGTAATTATTTACTTTTCATAATGGGGATGCTGGCCAACTTTGTCTAAACTCGTTAGCCATTAACTTCGTTTTCCGGGAACCTCTTTATTCAGTGTAGATTATTTGTAATAATAAAAAAAATCCTTGGTTAAGATATTACAATATGCACGAGAAAAGTTAAATACAGAATTCATATCATTCGATCAAAGGATTGAGAATAAAATTTGCTTGGGATTGAGATGTCGATCAAGAAAAACTTGTTGCTTGATAGTTTCTAACTATACGTTTAGGACTTTGCAGAGCCAAATGGGCTAGACGGAGTCATGGAAAATTTCCAGTTTCGGATATTAATAATGCATTATTATGAGCCCAGAAAGCATGAAGGTTAGAAACATAGGCCGCTTATCCTATCTGGTAAGTTTTTTTAATTTTAATAAGTTGCAATTGTGCTTCTCCGGGCCCAAAATCAAAGTCCAATCTATAAAGTCAAACTTAATAAAACGTAATTGTTAATGGTGTAAAACATTCACATTGTCCCTAACTAATTGGTCAATAAGTTGCACTTCCTAGTATCTTATATTACCAAGATATAAACTAGGTTCTTCGGTGCGCTCGTGATGTGCCCAATTAAAGAAAACATATGCAAATCTAATTGACAGACATAATAAATAGTGGAGTATATAAAAAGAAAATTGAATTTATCGTGAAAATGAAAATCGAACAGTAGTAGAAATGGTTTAAAAACGTATATGGTTGAATATTTGGATAGTGTGACTAGAACAGTGTGAATCAAACGATTCTTTATGAAATCTCCAATGATTTTCAACGACAACCTGAATTAACATTTCCTTTCATTTGAAATATTGTACCAAAGGTGGTACATTTAGAAGTTTAGAAAAAGTTTCATTTAAAGATTTCCTCCCTTACTGTTGCAAAGCATTTGGAGTGAGATGCATTAAATTAAAACTGAAGCGGTACATTTTCTTAATTTTTTTAACCTAATAATAAAAAATAACTTTCTCGGCCCGTTTGTTCGCTTTTCTTGCTCCGGTCGTCATTCACTTTGTTTAATTGAAAAGGCAAATTATTTGGAAATTTTGAAGTAAATCATATAGTACAGAGGAGAGGGAAATAATAAGTGTCCTTTCAAATAATTTGTCATGGTGTTAATGAAATAACTCTCTAGTACAAGGAAATTTTAGAGGGGAAGCAAAAGTTGGGACAACAATCATTGTACTCACCATTCACATACATAAAATCCGTAACATGATTACCCGATGTAAATTTGGTCATAATTTTGCCCGTGACATGGACAAGATTTGCCAGGTTAGGAGTGGGGCCCAGCGGGAGCCTCTTCCCAAGAAGGTCACCGATAAAATCAATCACAACCGTACAAGCCAAAGGGACGGACCGACGTCTGTCCAATGTGGGATTCTCAGCAGCGCGAAACTCACAAGATTCCGTACTTTGTGTTTTTGTTTCAGTCGCTATCTCTACTCTGCTGCGTGTGAGCCCCAGAAGGGTATTTTAGTAACATCGCATTGGAATGAAAATCTGCAAGCGCGGTGGGGCTCCACATTGCGAGGCCGCATGTGATGCGGTGCACCGGCAGTCAAAGATAGAGCGCCAACGGTGCGCTTAAAAAGTTCAAATTTTAAAATTTTAAAAAACGCCTCCACGCGATAACAATAACAATCCTCGAAGAAATAAAATCTGTGGATGATCCCGTCAACTGCCCAGGAGACAGTGTACCAATAGGAGATCGACAAGTGGACTTCCACGTATGGGCGGCCCCGAAAGCGATTTCTGAGCCGGCGCTCCTACTTTCTTACCAAAGCCACGGAACCGTCGTGTACAGTGATTCTGCGGTTTACGATTTTAGCCCGACTTTACTGTTTTTTGTTTTTCCCCCTTGTTGGGTTTTTTTTTTAATTATTATTTTATATTTTGGTGGAAGTTCATGTTTGAATGTTGATTTATGCTTTGCAATTTCAAAATGTTAACTTGCACTGTTTGCCAGAATGCAGTGCAAAAGTGTGAAATTGTGTAGCGCCAATTTGGGCATTGACGAAATGGTTATTTGTCATTCTTTTTTTTTTTTTGTGATTTTTTAGTTTTAAGGTCTGCAGTCATTTAACATTTAAGTGCGTACTTCTTATATCAATTCAATGTATTTAGACAAGTATAAATTTTTTGGATGATGGTTCTAAGGTTTGAATCTAAGAAGTAAATCAAGGTGAAAAAAACCTGCTTAACCATTAAACCAACTCTTTGGATTTAAATGGTAAATTGGGCTCGAGATTTTACTCAAAAAAAATATCTTAGGAATTAAATCACATTCCTCCATCCTATTTTAACCTGTTCAAATTGATGAATTTACCCTTGGTTAGCATTGGTAAATAACATAAGTGTAAGGAACAAAGTTGTAACTGATACTGGTTGGAGACTTGAGAGGGAGCCAAGGCCCGAGGAGGGGGGAAGCTGGAGAGGCATCATTTGGGATGGAGGGGGCAGATGGGGACAAAAGCTGAAGGGATGTCATTGGCTTCTATCACTTTTGCGCACTTTGCTTCCAAGGCATGCTTTGTCCCCAACTGCGGTCATCATGGAGGCCATTATGGTTACTAGAGTGTATATATGTTGACTTCACCCTCGCAATTTTGGTGTTTTCATAAAGAGAAATTGATCATGTGACCTGACTTTAGGAAATTTCTTCATAATCTTGACATAATTGAACGCACTGATACTCTTGTTGAATGTCTTCAATCACCGCATATACTGTGCGATTAGAAATTTTTAACTGCTTATTGTATCTATTAGGAGTTTTCTCGGGTCGAGGAGGAAAAGCAGTTACCAAATTTGGGTTGATTTGATAAATTCAATTGGAACTTTCTGCGTAGCTTTTTACCAAACGCGTACATCCTCGAAGTGTCCTTGTTTCCAGTAATTTATGTGATTGAGATTATTTTCTTAAAAGCCTTTTGCTGAAAGCTTTTTTTAAGTTTGTAGCAAAGATTAGGAGGAGTTTAGTCACAATATATCAGTGATTGTGAGGATCTAGAGATAGCGGAAGCAAAAGCGGTGCTATTGGCAGTGAAATTTGGTATCGACTGTGGTTTTACGGATGTGTCGATTGAAGGGGATTCAAAGAACGTGATTACAACACTTAAACGTGCGAAGGACGATTTATCGACCATAAGTGTTCTTATGGATGATACCAAGAAAATGCTTTTGGGGTTTCAGAGATATGAATTATATTGGACTAAAAGAACGGGAAATACGGTGGCCCATAAATTAGCAAAATATGCAAGGGTATACCTGGATTCTAGAATTTGGTTAGAGGAAACGCCTGGTTTTTTAATGCCGGCTATCCTTAGTGATGTAACCGATAATGAATAATAATATCGCTCGTTCATCTAAAAAAAATAAAAAAGATGAGTTTTAAGAGATTTTACTTTGCTAAACGAAGCAAAAAGTTTAACATGATAGACTGCCTCTTTTTCTTTCCCAGAGGGTAATCTATAAGAGAAATCAGTATCCAACTTGGCTCTTTGTTGGATAACTTTTTGTTTTGTTTTTGGTAGGTCAAGATATTTTGACCCCTTTGGTAGAGGTCTTTGCCAAACATTATTTTCATATTTGTATTGATTACAAGAAACGTGCCGATTAGTTCAGAACGGTTTTACAATTTCTTCCTGAATTATATGAAATTTCTTCTTTTAATCCAAAAAGAAAAAAACATCAATCAATCTTTCCCCTTTCGGTACGTCAACTTAATTTTCTTTCTCAATATGAGAACCGGATTCATTCGAATCAAGTAAATTTGTATAGCCAAAGGAGTAATGTGGATGGCCCTAAAAAAATCTTGGCATAAAACAAGTCATATTTCCGTGAAACTCTAAAATGCATGCGTCAAGACTGGACCCTTGCTGATCATCACGACAGTTAACACTTTGGATGCCACGATAACATATTGCAATCCCTCGGCATTCTTGCACCAAAAAGTGAGCAGAAAAAAGAAAGTGACATGCAAATTCATTGCTTCTTTCAAGGGTTGGTGTGAAATTTAGAATAGAAAGAAGCGGGAAAGGGGAGAGATATATGGTAGAAATACCATTAAAGCCCGTGGATTAACGCGGTAGACAGATCACAAAGCAGTAAATTAGTCAAACAAAAGTGATGGGTGGCCAATTCTTCCCAAAGAATTGAAGTCAATACTCGAAAATTTTGGCTACACTTCGATGAATTGTATTCAAAATTCAAAGCATTCTCATGTATAGACAAATGATAATCATTAATTTTTTTATGAAGTTATTGGCTCTTTCTACTATCGGATTATAACTAAAAATATTTTTAAGTTAAATGATGATATCAAAAAGTTTGCGATTAACGTATTTAAGCATTTGCGTCGTTGGGAGCTGATAAAATGACTGCACAGACAACTTAAGTTAAATTATCAGCGCCATCTGGTCCTTCATCAATCGCGGATGGACGAGTTAGATCTATTTTTTTTTCTTCAAGTTTTTCCATTGTCCGTCACAATATGCAGTAGGGCGTAAAAATTACCACACTGTCCCCTTTCCCTTATTTACCTGAGAATCCTTGCACTCATTAAATCCCTTATGGACATTTTGATCAACATTTTCATTCACTATATAACGTCGCGGACGAAGGTTTTTATTTTGTAACAAAAGTTAAATAAATAGACGATCAGATTGCGCTAACTACTTAAGTTAAATTGCTTATGTGAATATTTTATCAGTTCCCTTTGCCATTATATGTGTAAAGTATGAGTCTATCTTGGTGAATTATACTAATCAGAATTTAGATTCCAGTCTTCCATAGATAGATCGACAGCAAAAATATATTAAGAGAGAAATAAAGGTGTGGGGGAGAGAGAGAGAGAGAGAGAGAGAGAGAGAGAGAGAGGGAGGAGAAAAGAAACGGGCACTTTTATACGGTATATTTGGGCACAAGCACAGCCTCTCTCTTATTCAATGCTTTACCGAACACACCACCCTCTTTTCTTCCCATTCAACCCTTCTACCTCTTCCATATCTCTCCTTCACATCCCCCTACCTTCATTTTCAACCACTCTCCCTCCCTCTTCAACTTCTCTCCCCAACTTCTTCTATTCAGGTAATTTCCTTCGTATGTTTGCCTTGCCTTTTACAAGTCCTGCTATTGTGTAAGTTTCTGCATGGCTAACAGTTTGAATTACCTTTGTGGGTTTTAGGTTGAGATAATGGAGTGCGTTGAAGGGGCGTTGAAGAGCAGTTTGAGGCCAGAGATGGCGGTGGTGAAACCGACCCAGCAGGCGTTTCTGGAGGATTTATGGACGGTTAATGGTCAAAACGGCGGCGTTGCGAACGAAGATTTCTTCGTTGACGACCTACTTGACTTTTCCAAAGCCGGCTCTGAAGACGGGTTTGTCGATGAAGAGGAGAAGCGTGAGGACAAAAAGGAAAATTCGCCCTCGTCCGTTTCTCCCAAACGACTACCAGAGGATGAAAACAGCCTTATACCCATGAACAGCGAACTCTGCGTTCCGGTAAAGAAAAGTCCATAACCCCGCTCTCTAGTTTCCCTCCAACTAATTTAATATCATTTTGGGCTGTAAATTGTAATTTTCTGATGAAAAGGGGCCGTCTTGCAGGCGGATGACATGGCGGACCTTGAGTGGCTCTCCCATTTTGTGGAGGACTCCTTTTCCGGGTATTCGCTCACATACCCGGCCGGGAAACTGTCGGAAAAGTCCTCGGGGAAAGTGTCAGAGCCGGCAATCTCGCTCTGCGCCACGCCGTCGTTTGCGACTCCGGTTCAGACCAAGGCGAGGAGCAAGCGAGCGAGGACCGGAGGAAGAATTTGGTCTCTTGGGTCGCCGTATTTGACCGAGTCGTCCACGTCGTCATCGTCGTCTTCTTCCTGTACGTCGTCGTCTTTGGTCTCGAATCCTTGGCTCATCTACAACGACCCGAGCCAGACCGCCGAGTCGTATTTTGGAAAACCGCTGCCGAAGAAGCGTAAGAGAAAGACGGAGGATGAAACCGGCGGTCTAGGTGGAGCGCAGGCGAGGCGGTGCAGCCATTGCGGTGTGCAGAAGACCCCTCAGTGGCGAGCCGGCCCACTCGGCGCCAAGACGCTATGTAACGCTTGCGGGGTTCGGTACAAGTCGGGTCGGCTCCTGCCCGAATACCGGCCCGCTTGTAGCCCGACCTTCTCGAGTGAAGTTCACTCCAACAACCACCGGAAAGTGCTGGAAATGCGGCGGAAGAAGGAGGTCGAAACCGGCTTCACGCCGCCGGTTCAGAGTTTTTGAAGGAGTTCAGGTTTTAGGATAACTAGGAAGAAAGCATTAGGACGTGAACCGGGCACATTGAAACCGGTCTGTAGTAGGACCGGTTGTGTGTTCATTTTTTCCCAATGGTTGGTGCGTTAGGTCTCTAGTGGTTGTAGTAACCGATTTAAAGAGACTTTTAATGTAATCTAATCAAAATCTCTATTTACGTCAGTATTATTTTTCAGTTTTAGCAGAATGTACTTAATAGCGACAAATTATGTTTTTGAATCCTATTTATAATTTTAGATCTAACAATATTTAAGAAAAACTTTTACACATGACACGTGATATAGCAAATGAATAGAATTTAATTGAATAAAGAATTTTAAATGACTTTAAGTCTTATGTAATTCATTTCTTAGAAGTTTAACTTATTTGCAAGTCTTTGAAACGGTTCAGCATTTGTCCGTGGAAGCCGTTGAAAAGCGGAAATATGATGAAGGGGGAGGCACGAGAGAAGGGTGAGGGCAGCAAAAATGTTTATGGCGTGAGGGGTACGCATAAGTTGCAATCTGGAGCGTTGATTGCGCTGAGTGATGCAACAAGTATTGAACCAACGGTTGAGATTGAAGGGGTATTGATGTTTGTAGGGACAATAATTGATGTCACACTGGTGTTCTCCCTTTCGGGGATATCTTATCTGTGGAGAGTGTGTGATGTTGGAAATTCAGAATGCACAGGCGAAGTGAGTGAGAGTGGACTGTGGACTGTGTGTGTGGAGTGTTGATGTGGACCACCCATATGCCCTTGTTGGGATTGGGAAGTTGGACGTACACTTTTCTGCTGCAGGGTATCAAATTTTTCGAAATTTTCCTTTGCCTTTTTTTTATTATATATATATATATATATATATATATATATATATTCTTTTTATCGTATTTTTCTTCTATAAAGGTGGTGAGATGTTCGAAACAAGGCAACCACATTTGCTCACCGACCTATTTGGCACAACGACGTCTTGCTGAATTTGCCGGGACTATCCATGGACACCGGCTCGTCTCTATCTTGTTAGCTTGTCCGAGTCCCCCACTTGCTGCAATCTGCTATCTTCACCAGAATAAAAACATCCCCCCTTGCTCCTACATGCCCATGCACCCCTTGAACTTGAGCCAACTAAGAGTCGAAGTCAGATCATCGCTCATTTGGAGTAGGATGAATACAGATTTGATTGACATCGTCACTCGAAGTCCGTTGCTAACAGCAACAACGGTGATCTCCGGTTGCAAAACTAGTTGACTTAGACAATGATGTTGATGATTGACGTTATAATTTGTTGTTCATTTGTTAGGTCTTGATATTGTTGTAACATGTCATCTTGTCGTCAGTCTATACGTTAATATTTTTTTTCCTGTACAATGTCACTTTTTGCACTAGTATTCAAGTCTACTTGTGTATTAATTTTCTCTTGCATATATTGGAGTACTTATTTGATGCAATATTTACTGTCCAAGGAGATTCTGAATTAGTAACAGGGTACACCGTAGATTTTGATATGTTGAACATAAGTTTTCATCTCGAATTACTTTCATGTAGGAACAACTTCCATGAAACATAAAGAGTCGCTACTTTTTTTTTTCTTTCAATTCCATGAAACCAATAACCCAAAAAAAAGAAAGGGAAAGTAGGGAATGACTCCCTCTACTTTACACGTTGTGCGATTTGCCCCCCTCCACTTCAAAGTTAAGCACTAAACCCCCTACAGTTTAAGAAAATGAACACTTTAGACGGAAACTGTTAAAATAAATAGCGCGTGGTCAACACATGCGCTGACTAAAGGTTTTTTTTAAAAAAATGACAATTTTGTCCATCCTTTATCTCTTCCTCGTCTGAACACCAAAACGGCGCCGGCACCTGTCAAACGTCGTTGCTACTGCGAAACCACCATCTTTACCTTCGGGAACTCGACCTGTCCAACTCCCCTCGACTGCACAGGTCACTAACAATCTCAAATGCCGCTACTACCGCAAAACCACCATCTCCACCTCCGTGAACTCATTGTCTGACTTCTTCTCCTCCGCTGCACACCGCAAGCTCGGCCCACCGTCGTTTCCCCCGAACACCACTTGTGGTGCTACCCCACCGCGATCCACTGCCACCACGACCCCCATCGTACCTTCATCACACCCCAACACCATTCAATCAGCACATGGGAAAGGAGAGAAACCAGAAAGATGACCTTTCGGGCTTCGGCAGATAGGGGAAGTTGCACTATTGCCGCACCAATCGTCGAAGCGTCGTCGCCGGTGGAGTCCTCGCCTTACAGTCGACTCTCGCTGATCAATCCGCCGGTCACTGCTTCTTCTAAGGTCACCATTCGTCAACGCATCATCACTGGCGAAAGGTCATTGGCCGGTGGAGTTCTCGCCTCGCCGTCTCCAGTTGCCGGTCACTGCTTTTTCTTCAATTGACCGTTATTCCAGATCTGAATTCGAACGCCGCCTCGGTAGTCGTCGCCCCCGGTGGAGTCTTCCCCTTGTTGTCTTAGATCTGAGCTGAGCTCTGCCAAAGGGAGTCGACTCTAGGAGCCCCTGCCATGTGGGTGTGTCACTGTCGCCCGTCGCCGGTGAGTGCTGTGATCTACCTGTCTGGGAGTGGGTGAGAGTATTTGGCGTTGGGCAACTGGGCAAATCGCAGAGAGAAAGAGACAGACCAGGTGAAATGAAAAAAAAAATTCTTTCAAAAATTAAGGGGGTACATTAGCCCCCCTCGTTCCAGTGTAGCTCCGCCCCTGAGATCAGCGACGCATATGGGGATCAACAGACGCCAGAGAGGGAGATGAAAGGTTATCTCCAATTCTGAGAGAGAAGATGAAATGGGAGAAGGCAGAGAGAGATTGCACGGGTTTGGGCATGCTTCCCGAAAAATTGAAAGGTTATATCGGAAGGATAAAAATGACATTTTACAAAGATCTGTTACAGTCAATTAACTGTGCCCATTTTCTTAAACTGTGGGGGAATTTAATGCTTAAGTTTGAAGTGAAGGGGGGTAAAATGCACAACGTGTAAAGTAGAGGGGGTCATTCCTTACTTTCCCCAAAAAGAAAAGAAAAAGAATCACTACGTAAATAGAATTGCTGCTCCAATGGTACTGTTTACTAACACTGTGTAGAGATGCAAACTGTCATTCGGTCATTAAAGAAGTGAACCGTCACCTCTATGAACAACACGTTTTTTAACAATATTTTCTTTATTCAGCATGAAGTTTAATACTTAAGAGGCGTGTGTTTATCTTTTTTTTTTTTTCTGTACTCTAATTTTGTTAATAAAAAATTGCTCTTTTTTTATACTTTTATCTTTCTGGATATAGTGTCAAAAAAAAAAGAAAAACACCTTAGATGAATTCATGTTGGAGAAGGATGACCCCACTATTGTTCACCCTTTCTGGCCTTTGGCACAGAAGCTCCTCGCCTTTTCTCTCTTCAGTTTCTCACTTCCACTGCCTGGATCTTCGACTCTCTCTCACCCTGTCCCCTCAAGTTGCCCATACCGGAAGCTGTTCGCCTTCTTTTTCGCCGAAGCTTTGCTTCTCACCCCGCCTCCCTTGGTGATCTACCAAATCTTGAATCCTCTGTTTCGTATAACAACCTTTTTGGTCCTGTTCCAGTTCATCTTTCTCAAAAATTCAACTCGAGTTCCTTTGTGGGTAATCTTCAGCTCTGTGGGTACAGTTTTTCAACCCCATGTCCAATATCTCTTTCTCCTACTGTTAATCCGGCTCCATTGCCAGGGGGAACATCCAAAGGGCATCGCCAGAAACTGAGTGCTAAAGATATCATTCTCATAGCAGCTGAGGCTCTCTTGGTAGTCTTAGCTGTATTTTGTTGTGCTGCTTAATTAGAAGAAAGACTGCATCAAAAGAAAAGGACGGCCAAGCTGCCGCTAGTGGCGGCGAGAAGGGTTGGTGTCCCGCCGGCTGTCATCCTTTGGATCAAAACTTGACCCCGTGATCTTATTGGAAATGGGAAGATCTAGGTTGCAAAGAGAAGACCTACAAACAACAAAGAAGTTTGGATCCGAAAAAGAAGGAGAGGTTGAGAGGCAAAACGTTGTTTCGGTGAGGGTAATACCTAAAAAAATGGGGGTAACGGTAATGAAAACGGAAATGAAAATGATAAACATACAAAAACAATGACACAAAAAAAGTGGTGAAAAAAATAAAAGTATACAATCATAATTTGTGATTGGATACGAAAATATTAAAAACGAAAACACAATACAATAAACAAAACAAAAAATGTAAACGTACGGGCCCTTAGTTTGCAAGTATTGAAGTATCCAAACAATCTCAGTTAGATGACAAATTTAAATCACCTAATTCAAATGTTTAGTTATCTTATCTATGTATTTGTGTACATTCAAATGTATGCTAGGCACAATATAAATAGCCGTTCTGTACAATGCCTTATACAATGGAAACACAATATTCATTTCTCTCCTTCAATATGGTATCAAGAGCCTAAGAAATCCTTGGCCTTCTTTTTCTCTTTCTTATTGCGCACTATGTCTACGTCAACCAACTCCTCTTCACCCTCTCTTCTTTTTCCTCTACATCATGTTTAAAATCTCATTTCTGTGAAACTCGATACCGACAATTATTTATTGTCGAAGAGTCAATTTCTCCCTCTTTTACAAGGGAATGATCTTTTGGGTTTTGTTGGTGGCTATGTTGCCCCACCTTTGAAATACCTTGCAAATGCTGAGACTGAAATCTCTTCACCAATATGTGATATAACCACCGTCCACCCATCAACTGAAGTCTCTCAAGAACTGAATCCTGCTTATGTTTTATGGCATAAATAGGACCATCTTCCACTTAGCTAAATTTTGTTCTCCCTTACGGAACTGATATTGGCTCAAGTGCTTGGTCTCCATACCTCTTCTACTGTGTGGTTGTCTATTGACTGCATGTTTGTGTCTCAATTAAAAGCGAAGATATTCAATCTTTGTTCGGAGTTACACTAATTAAATAAAGGTGATTTGTCTATGCACAAGTATTTTCAAAAGGAAGCAAATTCGTGATACTTTGGCTGCTATTGGTCAGCATGTGTTTGATGATGACCTTATCAATGCCTTATTGGTTGGTCTTCGTTCCGATTATTAGTTCTTTGTGACTTCTATTACTACGCAATCGAAGTCCATTTCACTAGATTCTCTTTACTCACTACTTCTCAATCATGAATCACATTGGATCGTCAACATACTCGTGAAAGCCTGCTCCCTCAGACTCATGCTATTACAAATGCGCCAACGCATTTTTACCCATCTCTATCTCCTTAAAATTATCATTACACATCCTCCAATTCTCGTAGTGGTCACTCCCAGCGAAACAAGCACCAGTGGCGTGAAGGTGGTCCGCTGTCTAAACAACATCAACTATCACCACATTATGGCACTCATCAACATCTTGGCAAATCAGTCTCTTCCATTATGTATTACCATTACAACCAGCCTGGCCATATCCACCCTTACTGCCCTCATTGTGCGCCTCGAGGCTCCTCGACATCATCACTTGATGCAGCTTCTATGGTTGGTTTGCAACCAACTACAATTGTACCGCCCTTATGCCAGCCCACCCAAAACACCCATGATCACGCGTTCCCAGGATAGGATGCGTAAATCGAGAATTTTTACTGTCTCCAAATATTTGATTTCTGCATTTTTATGTGAGGTTGAACCCTCTTGTTATTCTCAAGCATCAAAATACACCAATTGGCGTCAAGCCATGCAGGATGAATACAATGTTCTCATGCGTAACCACACTTGGACACTAGTTCCCTCTCCACCCCAAGCAAATATCATTGGTTGCAAGTGCCTCTTTTGAATTATGTGCCATGCTGCTGGCACTCTTGACCGATACAAGGCTCATTTAGTGGCCAAAGGGTTTAAACAACAAGAAGGTATCGAATATGGTGAGACGTTCTGTCCCATTATAAAACCCACCAGAGTTCGTTTAGTTATTTCACTTGCAGTTTCTCGCGGATGGCCTCTTCGTCAAATAGATGTTAAGAATGCCTTCTTGATCGGATGTTTGGCCAAAGATGTTTTTATGACTCAACCTCTTGGATTTCAATATCCGCAATTTCCATAATATGTCTGCAAGTTGCGTAAAGCCCTCTACAGCCTTAAGCAAGCACCGTGTGCTTGGTATGCTTAGTTATCAGCTCGCCTTGTGCAGTTGGGATTCACTGCTTGTAATTTTATTTTATGGTCAGAACATTTTTAGGTCTCTTTTGATTTATGTTGATGACATCATTCTCACGGGCAATTCGATTGCATCACTAAATAAGCTTGTTGGTGATTCAAATTTGAATTTTCTGTCAAGGATCTCAGGTCTCTTAATTATTTTTTGGGTATCAAAGTTATACATTCCAGCAAGGGTCTTCTTCTTATGCAACGAAAGTATATTACTGATCTACTTATGCTTGGTTATTCACTGCTTGTAATTTTATTTTGTGGTCAGAACATTTTTATGTCTCTTTTGATTTATGTTGATGACATCGTTCTCACGGGCAATTCGATTGCAGCACTAAATAAGCTTGTTGGTGATTTAAAATTTGAATTTTTTGTCAAGGATCTCGGGTCTCTTAATTATTTTTTGGGTATCGAAGTTATACATTCCAGCAAGGGTCTTCTTCTTATGCAACGAAATTATATTACTGATCTACTTATGCAGACCCAACTCTCTGATGCCAAACTAGGTCACATGCCCATGTTGTTGTCAACTCAACTCCCTTGCCGTTTAGGTCATCCACACTCCTCTCCCTCTGAGTACAGAAGTATTATTGGTGCACTTCAGTTGCTCAATTTATGCATGTCCCGACATCTGCACATTGGTCTGTTGTAAACGGATACTACGGTACCCCAAAGAAACTCTCAATTTTGGTTTGTTGATTCGCAAGTCTTCTAATTTGTCCCTCTCGGTATTTTCTGATGCCGATTGGGTTGGTTGCCCACATGATCGTCGCTCCACCAATGGATACTATGTTTTTCTTGGCCATAACTTAATTTCATGGATCTCGCTCAAGCAACCCACTGTTGCTCGATCAAGCATTGAAGCCGAGTACAAAAGCTCTGACCACTGTTATATCCGAGTTGGATTAGCTAAAGTCTCTTATCTTTGAACTCGGTGTCTCTTCGCCTCAACCGCCCCACTCTTTGGTGTGATAACATTGGTTTTGTCTATCTCACTTCCAATCCGGTCATTCATGTTCGCACAAAATACATTGAGGTCGACTATCACTTTGTACATGAACGTGTTGCAAAACACGCCTTGGATGTTCGTTTCATTTTCAGTGTTGATCAATTTGCAGATATCTTCACCAAGCCATTGTCCATGCCTCGTTTTCAACTTCTACGGTCCAACCTCAACATTCTTAATTCGGTGAACTTGTGGGAGGCTATTGAAGTATCCAAACAAGCTCAGTTAGATGAAAATTTTAAATCACCTGATTCAAATGCTTAGTTATCTTATCCACGTATTTGTGTATATTCAAATGTAAGCTGGGCACAATATAAATAAACATCCTGTACAATGCCCAATACAATAGAAATCCAATATTCATTTCTCTCCTTCAATAGCAAGGGTTAGAGCTAAAGGATATTCATTCTCTATAGTTCTATGCCTTAAAGGCTGGCTACCCTTCAATAATATGGGATGTGGTGCCTGGAAATCAGTTTGATCTTAGCATATCATTGAGAGCACAAAGTTCCCAATTTGTGAAAAGATCTGTTGGTACCGGCATTTCTTTATGGGACGCTACTTCTCTCCTGTACGCCATCTCTTGGTGCCGCTCATTGTGAGCACCAAATCCTAGTTTCCTTTTGAAATACAGAACATGATTTTTACCACAAGTGCAGCGCACCAAAATTTTTTTTCCCAAAAGCATTGTTTATTTGGATCCCGCAAAGTAACTACAGTCAAACTTTGCATATAAAAGCACTTTTTTTTATCACGCTGCACGGTTAAACGAAGCTTTTTTTAAAATTATACAAACATAAGAGGTAAGACACTCTCTTATCGTAGTCATATGTGCATTCCAGTGTCATAACAGACGCGCATAGACGCAAGGAGTGAGTCCCGCCTAGGGTTAGGTGCAATCTCTTCAAAAAGAAGAGTTCAGGCGCAAGGCGGTGGTGGAGATGTAAAAGAGAAGTCCAAAAATCATAATATTTGATTTTTGGATTGTGACATAATCTCAACTATTCATTGTCTTTAATTATTTGCTTCATAACATAAAAGATCAATATCTAAACCTTCAAAAAACCTAAAGCCAAATCCTTAATCAATCGATTCTCTTGTTGTTCTCCAGTGTTAGCACCCGTCACCAATTGTTACTCTCTTTCAAGTAAATCCATTCATTCACTTCATCTTGTAAACAAGGAAAATGAAATTGAAGAGTGATTTCTTCCGGACTTGAAACTTATGATTCCTTTTTAAAGAAAGCATTCATGCCTTAACCTTTACTTATGATGATGGTGATGTTATCATGTTTACTTAGGATTAACTATTTCTTATTAGATTGAAACTTTTTCTAATACTGAAAATTTGTTAAATTATCGTGTTTTAAATTTTTTACTTAATGTTATCGATTTAATACACTAATATCTATTTATTTTATTTTGCGCATCACTTCGAAAAAGCGCGCGTGCACCTTGTGTCTTGCGCTTAGGCTCCAAAAACACTTTGCACTTTAAATGCACATGCACCCTTAATAACTATGGTGCATACCATGTCTCGTGTTGTGTTTTTTACTTGCACAAACGATTCAAATTGGTTTGCTTATTGATTCCATTATTTGTCTGCAACAATTTTCTTTGAAGGCTTTAGTGTGTTGAGGGACTAACTAAGACAAACTTGAGTTAGTTATAGGTCCCCCTCCTTTTAAACACTTGAAGGTCAACCAATTCTACTAGTGAGATTTGAAATTCCTAGGCCAATTTTCATCTCTCTCTCTCTCTCTCCCACCCCAACCACTCTAAAACAAACATGTATGTGTGTGGTGCACCAGAAAGTAAGCTAAGGCAGAGAAAATGGGTTGTCAAGTTGTGTGGAGTTGCATGAGACTTGTTTGGACGTTTTGGGCATTGTTAATTCTGTCAGGACTGCTAGATTTAGGGGGCATGTGATGCATACCATGCTCCATGCTTTGACAAGTCGCATTGGACATATCCTATATTTGAGTATTTTTACTTTTCTCATCTCAATTTTTGAGTCGCCTTTTTTTTCACGCAAACAATTAGTATCATATGTCAGATGTTTTAGTATAGTACTACATTAATTTTTGTAAACAAATAACTAAAAGGGAAAAACAACCTTAGAGTGCACCACCTCCAATGCAATGGCAAACATTTCCAAATGTTTGACGCTATGAGCATGACTTGAAGAGAAACTTCAATCCATTTAGTTCAATGTTGCATGCTTGATCACTTGGAGGAAAAGAAGAAACCAAGTCAAACATGATTAAGGGAACAGATTATCGTATCCATAATGTAAACATGTTTCATGACAGTCCAAAAAAATATTGGCAGGATGGGTGATTAACTGCTGAGATATTTTCAAGAAAGCAGAGAGGCCAAGAGATTTAGGCCGGCGCATCAGTCGTTGATTGGGGTGTGGCCAGTCTCTCTTGAATTCCACTCGGCAAAACACCAAAAAAAGGAACCCACCCCCTACCTCTTTTCTCACTAAAAATAATCGTACTGTACACAGAGTGTGCTTAGTAGCGATTGTGATTTGTGCCCTGTTCCCAACCCCCTTTTGATTTGTATGTTTCATGTTTGATCACATGCCATTTGGTTCTGTCCTCTTTACTCGGCCCCTGTACTGCCTACCCTTCTGCTTGCTTCTGCAGTTAGCCCTTTCAGAGTCTCGGGTCACTGCGCACAGTGCAGTGTCTCTTAACTTTATCGGGCAAGATGTTGATTGCTTCTCGTACGTCCTCAAGCAAAACACCATTGATACCATTGAAGAGCTGGCAAATGTAAACTAGATTGGGTGATGACCATTTTTACGCGAGATTAAACAGAGAAACGGTAGCTAATTAATAACCTAGTTTAGTATGTAGACGAGCACGCTCCCATTCTGCCGTAATGTGATATTCTTGGTAGTGTAGTTCATCAATTGTTCTATTACGTTCTCAAGTTGGTCCATAGATGCACTTTAGTTCTGGAAGATTCTGCTGTTCTTTGCCAGCAATAATTCATACACAGTCGCAGCTACGGGTAATCTGCTCTGGGACTTTTGCCTCTAAATTTCACAAGAGACTTTTTTTTTTAGTAGAAAGGCATTGCATGAATGGACATTCTGCACCTTTCTTTGTTTTGAGCACATAGCAGGCAGCTACCCTCAGCGGTAATGTTCCATTACACCAGTTTGTCCCTTGAGCATTTTTTACAATACAGCATCCATCAGACAGCCATTTTTGGGTATTAAAGCATACTATCTCCACCAAGGTATTTGAGGCAGTAAAACATACTACCTTCCACCAAGGTATTTAAAACATACTACCTTCCACCAGGGTATTTGAGACTTCTATATCCTGAGCGCATTCCAAGTGGATAGGTTAGGTTATAACTTTATGCCATGTTCCAAATCAATCTTTAATTGTTGGAAATTTTCCATAATTGGACCTTACCTTATTGAACTTTTTATTACAAGGTTTAATGTCCAAAAGAATATAATCAATTTCATTGATTGGTGAGAGATATAAAGTCTCTAGGTTGGACATTTAATAATGTTGGAAAAAAGTCATAATATGGGTTCCCACTTTGCTTGAGAAATGAAAAAGTTAAAGATATTTAAATGTGAATGTGACATACTTTATTGTTCTAGAAACAAAAGGTATGCATGACCATGCACTCGCACATGTGCGGTGCACTGTACACGCACGCGCAACGCAGATGACAGTGTAAAGGCGTTATTTTGCACATGCCCATTGTCGCTAAGAGCCCTCACCTCGAGCCAGCCTTAATTTTTTTACGATAAATTCAATCTGTGAACCAGAATATATATGTGTTTTTTTTTTGTTTGAAACAGTGTGGGCGTTGGTAAACCAGTATGACTGTTGGTGAAATTAAACAGATTTCTGATCTGTTTAAAATAAAAACGATTACTTCAAAGGTTGCACATGTTCACTATGTGTTATATTGCGACTATTAAATGGCACTTGCAGAGTCATTTAATTGTCACAATTGACTGCACCTGTTCAAGGCACCTCTTGGTGCTCCATAAATTGGGTTGATGGTAGTCTCATTACTTACTTCGAATCTCTCTCTCTCACTCAAATTTCTATCTATTAATTGTAAATTGTTGTAATCAATAGTGTTTTGTCTGCTTTCTTTTGGGAGGCATATGCTGCTACTCTACGCATATTATAAGGGAGCAAATATTGTCTTAAGAAAAAAGTTCATAGCATTCGACTCAGGTTAGTTTCATGTCCTCGTTACTGCCTTCTTTATTTCCAACATTAATTGCCTTTGGGGGATTCCTTTTATAAAAGTTATTGTTCCCAACCTATCTTGGTTGCACTAACGGCCTAGTGGGAGTCCTATTTTGCACGACACGTCGGCACAATCGACAGTCAATTTTCAAAGCTTCCAACCGGTCAAAACGTGCACACGCAAGTCACATACACTTCTCACTTTTGTTATGTGACTTTGAAACTCATTCTTACGCAACACCTCATCACCCTTCGTCCGTCGCACGTCGCTCGTCGACGCACCTTGTCACTTGCCCAAAGAAGTGGGCTTTGGCCTTCCCCTTGGGGTCGGCCTCGACCTTCCATTGGGGGTTGGCCTTGGCCTTCCCCCAAGGGTTGGCCTTCAAGGGTCGTGTGCCTCCGTGACGTCCGTCGCCAGCGCCGACTCCACAACGTCTGTCGCCCACGCCGACTCACCGATGTTCATTGTCCGCTCCGACTCACTGATGTCCATCGCCCGTGATGACTCGTTGAAGTATGTCACCCGCGACAACTCACCCCCGTCGCCCACGTCCGCGCCGACTCTGCAATGCCCTTCGCCTGGGCATTGTCTCCGCGACGTTCATTGCTTATCATTGGGGTGCCTACACCGCGACCCTTGTCGCCCGAGTCATCTCCGAGACGCTCATTGCCCATTGCCCGGGTATAGTCACTGCAACCCCTGTCGCCCATGTCCGTGCATGCCAACTTCCTGATGCTCGTCGCCAGGGCATCATCACCGAGACCCCCGTAGCCCAGGCGCCATCTCCGCGACGCCCGTTGCCCATAGCCCAGACCCCGTCTCCGTAACCCTCATCGTCGGTTCACGGTCTATAAACATACACACTCTGCCTCACCCATGTGTCGTGCCGCTGATACAGCGATGCCCCTGGCTCTTTGGCAAACTACCATGCCTCTTGCACCACACACTCTGCTGCGCCCATGCGTCGTGCACCTGATATAGCCATGCCCCCAGGCTCTCTGTCACAATGTCGTGCCCCCGACACCATACGCACTTCATCGCGCCCATACGCCACAATTATGTTACATGCCCCCGAGCATCACACTCATTCACCATAACATGTGCCCCCGCCATGGACGTGGAACATGCTTCGACCCACTCTCCGGAGTATGCAACATCCCTTGGGGATAGGCGACTCCTCTGGGACACTATCTTTGCTAGGGAGCTCTTCAACTCCCCTTCTGCCAGGTAGACGGCTCCTTCAGGATGCTACCTCTACCCGTCAAGTAGATGGCTCCTCCAGAATGCTACATCGACGCGCTTCGAGTGCTCGGGCACAAGGACTCACCTGCGGGTATAGGGGACTCCTCAGGGACACTATTTCTGTCAGGGAGCTTTTTAACTCCCCTTTTGCCAGGTAGACAGCTCCTCCAGGATGCTACCTCAGCCTGTTAGATAGATGGCTCCACCAGGATGCTACCTCGATGTGCTTTGAGTGCTCGGGTATAAGGACTCACCAGTGGGGATAGGCTCACTTTTTAAGAAATTATCTCTGCTATGGAGCTTTTTAACTCCCCTTCTGCCAAATAGACGGCTCCTCCGGAATGCTACCTCAGCCCATAGGGTAGACGGCTCTTCTGGGATGCTACCTTTGACGCGCTTCGAGTGCTCCGGCACAAGGACTCACCCGCGGGATAGGCAACTCCTCCGGGACATTATCTCTGCCAGGGTGCCTTCGTGACTGGCCTACTTGCTCCAGCACTCGGGGCTTGCATCGGCACCCCTATGAACTATGACCCCCGGGTCACTCTGAGACGGGAACAGGTCTTCGGAGGCATCGCGCCTAGTCTGCCTAACAGTTGGGCGTCGGGTCTTCCCCACCGCTGCCAGGCCTGTGGTACTCTACACACTACAAGAAAATAAGGATTTTGCGTAGACTTTTAGCGACGGAAAGAATTCTGTTGCTAAAATGTCTTTCAGCGACGGATAAACCCGTTGGTAAAATGTCCGTTGTTAAAACATTATAAGCGACGGAAAGGTACCGTCGCTAAAAATTATGTCATTAAAGATATCTTTTTGTCAATGGGCTTTTAGCGACGGTGTCTTTTTTGACTCTCCCCACTTCTCTCTATCTCTCACTCTCACCCACTCACCGGAGATATTTTTACCGGAGATATTTTTATCGGCGTTCTCCCTCTCTGACGACCCACCTCCGACGACATCACCCCCCGACGTCATGCCCTTCCATATCCACGTGCTACCAACGTTGTGTCACCAATGCCCTCCACTGCGGTGCCACCAAGGCCCTCTATTGCCGCCGCGCCACCAACACTGCCGCCACCGCACCACCTCTCTGTATGTCCATTTGCCATAATTTTCTTTAATGCATGTTTAAGCTCCATTTGCCCTAATTTTCTTTAGTTCTGATTTATGTCCATTTGCCCTAATTGGAACTTGCCCTAATTTGTTTATGGAATTATGATATGTTTCTTATAATTTCAATTATTTTTAATTGCTGATGGAATTGACTTTGTAACTGATGGAATTAGTTTGTTTAATTGCTGATGGAATTGATGTATATTACAAGAAAGTATGGAGAATTGAGATTGTTGATGGAGGATGGGACCCAATTGAATTCCAATATCGGATATGTGATTTAGTTGAATGGTGGGTTGAAATTAGGCTAATATAATTAGGTTAACACGATAATAATTTAATTGCAACATCTCATTTAAAACCCCCACCACCGTGAGGCAGCGTGTTCGAAAGGCAATCTGTTGAGAGAAAACGTAGGTGTGTGCTTTAGTGTGTGCTCTGTGTGGGTGCGTTAGAGTGAGCTGTGTGTGCCGGTTATTGTGTACGCTACATGAGTGCATGAGTGTTGTGCTGTATGTGTGCGTGAGTGTATGCGGTGTAGGTGCGTCGCGTGTATTTGTGTGAGTGTAAGGAGCTGTCGAGGCATCTATGTGCGTGTGAGTTATGTGTTCAGTAGTATGTGTACAAAGAATGGTATATTGGTGTGAGGTGTTTGTATTGTATTGAGTGTGTAAGTGGGATTAAATGTGGTTGCTTATGCGTGTCTATAAGAGGAAAGGGACTGCTGAAGTAATTAGAGGGTGGTATTGAATAACTGTGCGCATACGTGTATACAAATTGGGGTAGCATACTTTGGTCATTAACTTGTGAAATTCTACAGTAAGATACCTTGGATTACGTTAGAATTTTTAGTAAAAGTTTACAATTTTCTGAAATAGTGTGTATTTTTAACCCTAAATTGAATGCCCTAATCCAATCGGACTCTAAATTGAACTAATTGAACCCCCTAATTGAATCCTAAATTGAATGCCCAAATTCAACCGAACCCTAAATTGAACTAATAGAACCCCCTAATTGAATCCTAAATTGAAGTAATTAAACCCTAATTAATCCTAAATTGAATGCCTTAATGGAATTGAACCCTGAATTTAACTAATTGAACCCTAAATTATGCCCTAATCCAACCAAACCCTAAATTGAACCCCTAATTGAACCCTAAATTGAATGCCTTAATCCAACCAAACCCTAAATTGAAATTATTGAACCCCCTAATTGAACCTTAAATTGAATGTCCCAATTCAACCAACCCCTAAATTGAACTAATTGAACCATAATTGAACCCTAAATTGAATGCCCTAATCAAATCGAACCCTAATTAAACCCTAAATTGAATGCCCTAATCAAATCCAACCCTAAATTAAACTAATTGAACCCCTAATTGAACTCTAAATTGAATGTCCTAATCTAATAGACACCGACACCCCGTCTGATCGACACCGACACCGAAAAATGTCACATTTTGGCTTTATACTTGTGGACACCTCTTCAAGGGGTGACCGACACGTTGTCTGGCATTTAAAAAATAAATCAATGACTTTGGACATGTCCAGAGGTGTCGAACACGTGTCGGTAGGTGTTGGACACGGGTCTAGAGGTGTCAGTAGGTGTCGGACACGTGGTCGGAGGTGTCGGTAGGTGTCGGACACGTGTCGGTAGGTGTCAGACACGTGTCCAACACATTTCTGGAGGTGTCCGACACGTTTCGGATGTGTCGATGAGGTGTCGGTAGGTCATGGACACCGCGTTCGATCGACCCCGACACCCTATATGAGGTATTGAGAATTGAGATTGTTGACTGTGCATTGAGAATTTTAGAATTGAGATTGTTGATGGAGGATGGGACCTAATTGGATTGAGATATCTGTGAATTAGTTGAATAGTTGGTTGTTGAATTTAGGATAATTAGGTTAATGCAACATTTTCAGCACCCCTTAGAATCTCATCGTGACTCCAGCACTGGCTATAATTAGCCCTAATTAGTCCCGATTAACCCTAATGAACCTAATTAACCCTATTTAGCCCTAACAAGCCTAATTAGTTTTAATTAACCCTAAGACCCCAATGAAAATTAAATTAGCTGTAATTACTCCAAATTGGTCCTAATTAACACCAATCAGTCCAAATTAAACCCTAATTAGCCCTAATTCCCTTTATATGTAGATCCGTGATTAGAAATTAAACCCTAAATCCTAAAACCTAACTAAACTCTGATTACACGCTTAAGTAGTCGTAATTAAGCCTAATTAGGACTAATCAACACTACTCCGCATAATTAAACCCTAATTAGCTCAAAATAACCCTAATTACTTCTAAGGGACCCTAATTAGCTATAATTTATCCAAGGTAATCCTCATTAACACTAATTAGCCATAACATAACCCAATTAAGCCTAATTAGCCCTAATTAGGACTAATCAACACAACTCCGCACAATAAAATCCAGTTATTAGCTCAAAATAACCCTAATTACTCATAATCATCCCTAATTAGCTATAATTAGCCCAAGGTAATCCTCATTAACACTAATTAGCCCAGAGATGGTTCAATTACTCGTTACTTATAAAACCTACTTTCTTTATATTCGTTGTTATTTTGTGAAGTCCATTGGCAACGAGATGGTTTAACTCGTTGCCAACGAATTCTATTTAAAGTGGAATTGGTAACATACGCAACGATCTTTTTGCAGTTTTGATATTTCGGAAAGATTCTTGCATATATTATCAATTTCTGAACCCATGCTTGCATAAAAATCCTTAGTTCCCGTTCAAAGGTAGTCATTACAAAGTAATGCTTTGTAATGTGCCTCTGGATGTCCAGTTTGGACAATTGGGAAAAGCTACGTGTTTATAAATCAATGTTTTAACTCATGCTCTGTATTGATGTCGTGTACTTGGAGAAATGCGGGGAGGTTCTGCCGAATTTGCCGCAGACATAGAACTAAGCATGAGTTATTCACTGTTTTATAAACATGTGCTTTTCTGAATGGGATAAGACCACTACCTAATAGAGAATGGAGGGGAAATACATAGACATGTTGTCACATTCATGCATTCATATTTACATCGACCCTGCCTAATGATTGTTCATAATTGAAGGTGGTATACAGTACGATAATTCGGTTGTCATGTTGGTCGATCGAAGTTGGATGAAAAGGAAGAATGCTGACGATTTTGAGGATCGCGTTGACGAATTTCTCGACTTCGCTTACGCGCATCCTGCACATGTTGACTTTGATAAGATAAGGTGTCCGTGCGGTAGATGTGAGTTGTTGCATTGGAAAAAAAGAATTAAAGTAAAATGGCATCTTCGTCGGTACGGTTTTATGGGTGGATACACAAGGTGAACGCAGCATGGGGAAACGATAGTATTGTCGTCCAACCCGGCTAGTCAAACTGAAGTTAGGGAGGAGGTACGGTATGATTACCGAGATATGATTATGGATGTTGGGCATGCTAATGTTGACTGGGGTAATGACGGTGGTGACGATAGTCCCCGACCGGTGAACCAGGGGGCTCATCAGTTTTATGAGTTATTAAGAGCTACAGAAGAGCCGCTGTGGAATGGAGCTCCGAAACACACACGGTTGTCTGCAGTTAGTAGGTTATTACAGTTGAAATCAGACCATGGGCCAAGTGAGAAAGGTTTTAACGAGTTTGTTACCTTAATCAAAGAAGTTCTGCCCGAAAGTGAAAAGCTACCGCCGTCGTACTATGACGCGAATAAGATGATGAGGAAACTTGGGTTGAGCTATGAGTGGATAGATGCGTGCAATAACGATTGTGTATTATTCTGGAAAGAGAATAAGGATTTGTCACGGTGTCCAGTATGTGATCATTCGAGGTACAAACCGGACAAAGGGAAGAAGAAAAACATTGCATGGAAGATATTGCGATATTTCCCACTCACACCACGGCTTCAGAGAATGTACTACTCCTTCAATACGGCTGAACATATGAGGGCTCACCGTGAGACTCGTAGCAACGATGCCGATGAGCTGACACACCCAGCTGATGGAGAGATGTTGAAGGAGTTTGATCGCAGGCATCCAGTCTTTGCTCAGGAAGTTCAGAATGTTAGACTTGGTCTGGCAACCGATGGGTTCAACCCTTTCGGTCAGTCTACCACGCCTTACTCCTGTTGGCCTGTTATTATTGTCCCGTACAACCTTCCACCAGGGGCCGTCCGTACATGTTCTTGTCGTTGCTTATTCCAGGGCAGAAGAGTCCCGGCAAGGACATAGATGTGTATTTAAGGCCGTTGATTGATGAGTTAAAACAGTTATGGAATCATGGAGTCGAAACATATGATGCATCCCTTAAACAGAATTTTCAGATGAGGGCTGCTTTGATGTGGACTATACATGATTTCCTCGCATTGGGAATGACGTGTGGCTGGAGCACACATGGGAAGCTAGCATGCCCTGCTTGTATGGGCGTGAACCCCTGTCATACGTTAAAGCATAGGGAAAGCCCTCGTGGTTCGGATGTCACCGTAAGCTTTTGCCACCGGGCCATCAGTTTCGTAGGCAGAAGGATAAATTTGACAGGACAATCGAGCGTGAGGTTGTCACACTGGACTACCCATCTGGTGAAGAAGTGCTCTCACACCTAGAGGCACTTGATACTGACATACCACACGGCAAGGGTGTGCCAGATCAGAAGATTCCAGGGTACGTGAAAGAGCACAACTGGAGAAAATTTTGTATCTTCTAGGAGTTAGCCTACTGGAGGACGCTCGTTATCCAAAACAACATGGATGTGATGCATATTGAGAAGAACGTTTTTGATAATGTGTTCAACACAGTGATGAATGTCAAGGGCAAATCAAAAGATCACCTTAAAGCTAGAAGGGATCTACAACAGTTGGGTGTACGCCGTGAATTGCATCCTCGGACAGTCAGTGGGAGGACGATACTTCCAAAAGCACCTTACTGTCTAGACAAGAAACAAGTGAAGAAGGTCTGTCAGTGGGTTAAGAATTTGAAGCTTCTGGATGGGTTTGCGTCCAACATATCTCGTTGTTGCAATGTATCAGAATGCAAGTTCCAAGGGATGAAGAGTCACGACTGCCACGTATTCATGGAGAGATTCATTCCTATTGCCTTCCGGGGACTGTTGCCACGGGTTGTTTGCGAGACTTTGACTGAATTATCTCATTTCTTTCGAGATATATGTTCTTCTACGATCCGGGTGAGTAACATGGAAGTGCTTGAGAAGAACATTGTGGTGACGATTTGCAAGCTGGAGAAAATCTTCCCACCTTCGTTCTTTGATTCAATGGAGCATCTGCCTGTTCACTTGGCATATGAAGCTAAGATGGGTGGACCCGTGCAATATCGGTGGATGTATCCCTTCGAGAGGTAATCTTTAAATTGTTACAGTTGTTCGTTTACACTTAATGAGACACCTGTTATCATTGATATTCCACCTAACTCGATTCGCTAAACTTCTAGGTTCATGTTCCATTTAAAGAAAAAAGTCAGCAATAAGGCTCGGGTTAAGGGCTCAATTGCGGAGGCTTACGTAATGGAAGAACTTGTAAACTTTTGTAGTCAATATTTCGGGCCTAATGTTGATACAAGGTTAAATCAACTAGGCCGAAATGACCCCGGATTAAGCACAAATTTGGAAGGGCAATTGTCAATATTCAAGCAGTCAGGTAGTCTGTTCGGCCGAACGTATACTCGATGGCTAACAGATGAAGAGTACAGTGCTGCAACAATATATGCCCTTCTAAATTGCGATGAAGTTTTGGCATTCGTTGAGTAAGTTAAAGTCTTAATTCACTTACATTATTGTACATAATTGAAAGTGTGTGATAAGCGAGTCAACTATATTGGTTTGCAGTGAGTTCGATGCGGAATCTTTAATCACTGATCCCGCTGGACTTGAATCTCATCGAAAATCACAATTTGTACAGTGGTTCAAAAGGCGTGTAAGATTGTTTAACGAAATTATATTATGTGTTATATACAGTTCTGTGGCCAATTAGTATACTGATTTATCCTTAATTTTTACCGTCATCTACAATAGGTTCAGTCAATGGATAGACCAGTGGCCTCCTGCTTGAAATTACTAGCTGAAGGCCCTAACAAACAAACATCCTGTCATGGAGGCTATATCATCAACGGGTTTAGGTTTAACGTAAAAGATGATGACCGAACAAAACAAACCCAAAACAGTGGAGTCTTGGTCAACGGCGACTGTTATGCCGAGAATTGCATGGACTTTTACGGAGAGCTAGATGAGATTGTTGAGCTAACATATCTGGGTTCCCAAAACCGCCTGGTAATGTTCAAGTGTACGTGGTTCGATGTCACATGCAGTAGAGGAATCCGTGTTAGCTCTCAAGGGATTGTAGATGTCAATGTCAAGTCAAGACTTGCATCAGACGAGCCCTTTGTGTTTGCTAGTCAAGCTGTACAAGTCTTTTACGCAGAGGACGTCGCCAATCCCAAATCTCATTGGTATACAATTATCAAGTCCAAGAAATTGCCCGTGACATATGACAGTGAGCTAGACTCCTTTCAAGCCGACCAACCACCTGTCTTGTTCCCTGTTGAGGTCAACAACGAGGAGGACGATCTTCCTCTTCCAACAACACTTCATGTAGGAGAAGAAGTCGTAGATGATGACGCGAAAGACGTGAAAAGTGTTGGAGATGATGTGACTGAGTCTACTGATGAAGAGGATGAATTAGAAGATGAAGAGGACGACGAGTCCCACGAAGAAGAGGACGACGAGGAAAGTGATGAAGATGATGAATTAGAAGATGAAGAGGACGACGAGTCTCACGAAGAAGAGGACGACGAGGAAAGTGATGAAGATGATGATGATTCTCAAACTAAAAATGATTGACTTGTAATGTTGTAACATCACGGAAAAAATGTAGTAATATTTTAGAACTTGGTTCATATTGATGTGTTTTTGCACCTCCGTTCATATATATAGTGCCGATGATGATTTTTGCCAAATTATTATTTTTAATGTGTTAATGTCTTTGTAATATATCTATACGAAGTCAGATATGGATAGGATACGGGCTATTCGTGGCCGGGCTGGACGCCGAGCTGCTTCCTCCCCGGTGGGTCCCACCTCGTCATTGCCACTGATGACGAGGCACAGAGTGATCGCGTACAGCAGATGGGGCCCCAGCTCCAGCTCCAGCCCTAGCCCCAGCCCCAGCTCCAGCCCGATACAGATTCATCCCACACGCGCGTTAATTCTCCATCTTCCGTGGGTTCTACCTCAGGTATAGTTGATAACGGTGTTTAGTACAATTTAAAGTATATTTGAACTGTATTAATGTCTGTGTTTTGTAGGATCTCGACGAGGCCGTGGCCCGACACGCGGGGTACGCATCGACCCCCAGCGTAAACAGAGAGTTACGCTCACCCAGGAGGGCCTGTAAGTAAAAAAATCACATCATGCCTTAATTTTGGGGTGTTAATTTATATTTGAACTGTATTAATTTATTTATTTACTTCTTTGGCAGGATCCTGGAGAATCAGGCGAGGACGAAGATCGGCGTTCTTGTGAAGGGCCGATTCTTCGAGCCACGCCTGTACTGGAAGGACTGGGATGCCGCTGCGAGGGATCCCTATGGGAGGAGTGGCTGGTACGGTGAAGTATTTTTTTCAGCGATAGTATTTGTTTAATTAGAGTTTGTTTTCTGTAGTTAATTTGTGTTATTGAATGCCTTACAGGAGGGGTTCACGTTTGACTCGCCTGAGCAGCAGGCACTGGGGCGGCAGGCCTTCTTTGCTTACATCGGCAAGAATTACCGCCGATGGCTCCACGACGCACGGGACCGGGCGAAGAAGATGCTGCCCGAGGGTGCCCCGATGACGGAGATGAAGAGATATCCCCCACATTGGATATCTCAGACTGTATGGGGGAGATGATAGATCGGTGGGCTACGGATCCAGGCTGGGACGCCAAGAGTAAGAGCGGGGCTGAGAACAGACAGAACAAAGATCCGACGCACACGGGGGGGTCGGTGCCACACGACATCGTCCGACACATGAATGCGGTCCAGCACCCGGATCTGGAGGAGGATGAGGTCATAGCTCTGACGTATAATCAGACGCACGTGCGGAAGAAGGACAAGGACGAGGCGCACCGGGCCGGCGACTATGTTTCAGATATTGCCCGGCGGATCGATGTGAGTCAATTTGTTTAAGTTGTTAATTTTTTGTCTTTCTATCCTCAATGTCTGTTTCGTTAATTAATGCCCTAACATATCTTTAAATCACTATTTTTGCAGGCCTCGTATGAACAGCTAAGGGGGTCCGAGCAGCAGTCCGGACAGCCATCAGCGTCCACTAGTACGGGTGCGAGTACTGGGGCATTGAAGCGATGGCTGGATACGCCGGAGGTCGTCAATCGGCCGAAAGGCCGCATACGCGGCCTGCCTAGCACGACTGCTCGTGCCGTGATAGGAGCGTCCTCACCCCCTGCTGCCCCTCCACAGACACCGGCTCCTCGGCATCTGTTGGACGAGGAGGAGATCCAGCGCATTGCTACAGTGGTGTTGAGGATGATCAAGGAGAGATCAGGGTACCCTGCTGGACAAGCCGAGCCGGCCCCGGATCAGCAGGATCCAGATCCGGGACTCGGCAACCCCTGATGAGCCCCTTCTCGTGCCCGGCCCTAGTTTGTCCCCCTCGGTTCCGGTTCCCGACTTGTACATCATGAGTTTTTTTATAATAAATATTTTTTATAATTGATTATATATATTTCTTTGTGTATTGATTATTGTGCGTTGTTGTTGAGAATTGAAAATTTTATTACAGGTCTTGGTAATAAAAAATTAAAAAAAATTAAAAAATTGACTTTTGGCGACGGATTAATTCCGTGGCTAAAAGTGTTCCTACTATCAGCTTTTTAGCGACAGAATATTCCATCGCCAAAAATCTTATTTAGCGACAGAATGTTCTATCGCTAAAACATTCATTCTGTCGCTAATTTTACAAAATAGAAAATAAATTAAAATACATAAAATATAATTAGCGACGGATATTCGTTGCTAATTAGTAAATAACTCCGTCGCAAAAGGTGAAATATTAGATGACGGATTTGAAAATTCCGTCGCCAACCTTTTAAGGCTTTTATACGAGGGACTTTTAGCGGCAGTAAATCCGTTGCTAAAACTTTTAGCGACTGATTTTGGATTTTTAGCGATGAATTTTCTCGTGCTAAAAGCCTTTTTTCTTGTAGTGACAAGGGCTTAGATTGGTGGCTAGATCAAAGGGGTTCTCTGGCCACACCGACGCTGTGAAAGCCAGTCTTTCCTGACATACTGAGCGACGTTGTGCAGGGCAGGCCGGGTGAATATGCGATTTAACAGTCCTTGGAGCACCGGCAGCTGTGGACCCCTCGGTGACGTGTCACTTTCCAGGGAGCGCCATGTGTCGCGTGATAACATCATCATCTCAACCTCTATAATTAGAGGTCTTGAGAATTCATTTAGGATCTTCTTGGACTTCAACATTTTTCACTTTTTTACTCTAGAATTTTAAAGAGAGAAACATACAGGATCCTGATTATAGACCTAAGCATCAGACTGTAAGTGTCGTCGTGTATTCACCCTGCGCCATCGCCCTCGCAGCACTGTCCTTGCTCCATTGGTCTCTGCCCGGAAAGCCATTGGTCTCTGCCCTTGCTCCATCCTTGTTGTGTCCCGCATCATCATACTTGGCATCTGACTCGGACTGCATTCTTTGAGTACCTCCACGTCGACTGCGAACCCACTTTCCTTGACATCAGTTATGAAAGTCAAATATTGACGAGATCCGATCCATAACTAAATGGGAGTTTTCTACAAGACACACAAAGAGATATGAAATGTTAAGCATAGCTTGGAGTAGTTTGGAAGTCAAATCGCAAATCGAACTGTTACTTTTATTCAGTTCAAAATTTTTTTAACCGAACCCAACTAAATACCGTTGATTTGGAAGGTTTGGTTTAGACGGTTCAGTTTGGATAGATTTGGGTCGGCTTGTGCCTTTTTTTTTTTGAAAAAGTTCCCTTAGCACACCTATTATTCCTATTCTAAAATTATTTAAACTTGAATTTGTAGTTTATTTAAATTGAACATAACCTTCTTACATTCAATATCCAAGTGCTCGTGTTAATATGAGAGAGAAGTATTATTCCAAAATATATATTACAATAAAATTCAGGTATGCCTTTGTTATTGAGGAAGGAGAAAGAAAGTATATACAGAAGAGAGAAGAGATATCGATCACTAGAATTTTATGTAATAAGTGTATCAAAAGTTTCTTTACTTTCAACTTTCAAAGTTTTGCTTAGTACCATGTGTGCGAAGATAATTAATGGATGACACTCATAGTAAATAAATATTTCATAAGTTAGTAGTGATCGTTTCAAAACGTTGATCCGTAAACCAAACCCAATTAAGGTCATTTGAAAAATATAAAACAAGACCATTAAGATTTTTGAACTGTTTGATTTAAATGGTTTGGATCCGTTTGAACGGCTCGGTGCTCACCCCCAAGTAGGAGGAGCTTCTGATGCAACGACCTTGGCTCTTGTATTGGGCTTCCAAAATGGGGCAACAATTTTAGCAATAAAATTGTCGCCAAGTATTTTGTCACAGTAGTTGTAATTTGTAGAGTACATATTTTGTTGTTAAAATATATTATCAAATATTATCCTATTACACTGGAGGTGCTTTAGAGCAAAGCTGTCTTCCAAATTGTGAACAATATGTGGTCAAAGTCTTGCCATCCTCCTTTTGCTGCTAAAAATGTGCTTCAGTAACAAATGCTACCCATATAATGACAAACAATGAGGTGAATTTGCCTATTGAATAATATAGATACCTTTTTACGGGATTTGAGTTTAGCAAACCACTTTGTGATACAACTATTTCATTTTATACCAAACAAATTTTTGGGCTCATTAAAGACAAAAACCCAAAATATAAAAACTAAAAACTAGTCTATGCTATTTTTTCAGCTAATTTTATTCGTTTATCATTTTTGTTGTCTTTTAAAAATAAAAGCATGTTTTACCTTTCTTTTCACGTATTTTGTTTCCTATTTATCTAAGAAGTCCTTACTATTGATATAGTGATTCGCCATAATACTCCCAAAAAGAACTACAAAGTTCTCACATTTGACCCCATAAGTTCTATGTGAGTAGCAGTTACTCTTCCAAAAGAATTTGGTCCGCTCATTTTTTATCCTTCATCGCTATATTTGCTTCCACCAAACTGGTAACACGGCAGAACGACTATTCTTCTTCTCTAAAACAAAAAAATGCATTATAAACAAAGGAAAAACGGCTCTTTTTCGCCACAAAGCTAAAAATGTAAACAAACGGGTTCTAATATTTCTAACCATATCGTCATTACGTTAAACAGCTTGATATAGTTGCCATCATAAGAGCCCGTTTAAGATAGAAAATTTGGATCAAATTTGAATTAGTTGCAAATCGACTCGCATCTCATTGTAGATTAATCGGTTATTTGCCAACATGAGCAAGATTAATCTCCAAACCTTCGAAAGTAATACCAATACTTGGTGGATATAAAGTATTAAAAGTCACTTTATCATTATTAAAAAAAAAAACCTTGGCTTCTAACCTAATTGAAGAAATCTCCTCATATCCCCATATAGTAACAATTAATGATTGCTAAACATTTCTAATAATTTTTATTTAGAGACGTTAAAAAATACTGTTAAGAATTGTCGCTAAAAATATTACCAAAAAAGTTACTGAAAATATTTAGCGACTGTTTAGGAATTATTTGTTGTCACTATATACTGGATTGAATAAGACTCTTACAACCTGACAACTAAAACCTATGAAACTCATTCCTAAGGGTTAAAAGTCCGAAAAACAGAATCTAAGTACTATATCATGTAATTTCAACAAAATAATCTTGGTGTTGGAACAAAAAATTTTGGTGTGACCAGAGAAGGACAAGAAACCTAAGCACAAGAGATTAAAGGGAGGTTGGCAACCAAGCTAGCAAGACCACACTGCAACCAATAGCTTGTCCAAGGCGTAAGCTACGACAGCAAAAGTGACGTTTGGCTTCTGGTTCAGCTTCTTTACACACCAATCAGTAGTTTGCAGAGTTCCGGGGGATATAGAAGTGTCAAGTTGCACAGGAAACGTGAGCAGGGTGTCATCAGTAGTTGCGTTCTGCAATCTGTAGGCAAACGTAGGGCCTTTTTTCATTCTTGAGATACGATATGGTCCATACTTTCTGCATTCTGTGCCAAGGCCTTTACTAATTGACTAGAGCAAGATAAAATTTGTTAAGTTATACTCCGTATTTATATACTTTAACCAATTTATAACAACTTCTATTTCATGCATAGTTTAATCGGAAGATGTGTTAGTCTACCTAGGACATGAATCATGATACAAATTTTAATGTCCTTCTGAATGAGGTTGAGTCTCTTGTTCTTTCTTACATTTTAGTTTTTTTTTTGTCATGTGATAAACAATAAAATAATAAATTGTATACATTCATTTAATAAAGAGATAATAATGTGAAGCACTACAAGAAAAAGGACTCTTGACAACAAACAATTCCGTTGCCAAAAGTCCTTATTCCGTCACCAAAGACTTTTAGCGATTGATACCCCGTCGCTAAAAGTCCGTCACTAATAGTCTCACTGATAGAAGCTTGGTGACGGATTTTAAAAATCCGTTATCTAAAGTTGGACTATTAGCAATGGGCACTAAATTCGTTCAGGAGCAAAATGTCTGTCACTAAATATAAATTTTGTATTTTAATTTAATTTCTTTTTTAAAAAATATAAATTTAAAACGATATTTATTCCGTTGCTAGTAGTTTTACCGACTGCTTAAACCGTCATAAAAATAATGAACCTTTAGTTAGGGACTGTCCGTCGCCAGAACATTTTCCGTCGCTAAAGGTCCGTCGCCAAAACATTTTCCGTCGCTAAATGATTTTCATAACATTGTCCTTGTAGACTTTTACTGACGGAAAAAATTCGTCGCTAAAATTTTTAATTTTTTTTATACCTGAGCCTGTTATTCAAATCCCAATCCAATTATACAATCCCAACCAATCCATATCCATCAACAAACAATTCTGAATCCACTTAAGGGCTAAATAATTGCTGATAGGAATTATTAGCAATTATTCAGCCCTAAAACACAAAGTATATATTCAAATTCTATTATAATTGAACAAATAATATATCACTACAAGAAAATCAAGATATGCCTACGGTACAGTACCGTAGGTATAGGTGCCATGTACCGTAGGCATAGCCTATCCCTACAGTACTATACCGTAGCCATAAGTGGCGATGCCCTAGATCTATGCCTACGGGGTTGAAGGTTATCCCTACAGTTATACCGTAGCCTATATACCTATGCCGAATTCGTATTAACCCACTTATAACGACGGTTTTTGGAGAATTAGCCTACGGTATAACCGTAGGAATAAGTTTTATTTTTGAATGCTATGCCTACGGGCAATACAGTAGGGATATGCTTACCCTATAGGTACCTTAAGCTATACCTACGGTACATTCCGTAGGCTAAGGTTAAACCATGGCCCTTTTTTAAGCCTTTCCCTACGGTTTAAACCGTAGGGATTAAGCACGATACAGCTCATGCCAAGTCCTTCATTTGTTTCTTACTAAAACTAAATCTGAGAAGAAGAGATGCGCACATCTTCCAACTCTCAATATTTTTGGAAAAAAGCACCCCCACCACCGCACAACCCCTCCTAGCTACACAGCCAACTCACACACTGCATAATACCCACGCCACCACAAACATCTCGTAAAGTTTGAAGGAGCATATCCCAAGCTTTAAGGTATACTCAATCAACGAATTGCAGAATCAAGAAGACAAAAACTACTATATAAGAGACTCAAATGTTGTAACACAATGTCTTATTATCAAAACTCGAGACTATATCTACTTAACCTTGTTGTTAATATTGATTATGCATGAATGTTTTGTTGTCATGCTAAAGCCAATTAACTAAACAATAGCTGCATTCAAGTCAAATACATTAACAGTAGCTACAGGTTTTAAATCTAAAGCTTATGCCTTTAAATTTCTCGATCAATGGCAAAAATAGCAACCACTTTTAACAACTCAACTGGCCGTTCACCATTAGTCCACAAGGAATTTGCACCCAAGCTCTAGGATTGACTACACTGACTCATTAAAGAAGGCACCTCCAAAAACAAAATATAGTAAACATGTCTCAGAAGTTAGACCCAACCTAATACAGAGATCAAAACTTTAACATGCACGTATGTTATGAGAACCCAACAATTTCAGTAGCTTTAATCCCTTAATAGTTACACATGAAAGTTATCTTCTTAGCAAGAAAAGAACTGCAAAGTAACATAGAAGTTTAGAGAAGTTTACTGATTAATGTAGCAGCAGGGGTGTAAGTCCTTCCTGAAGTGGCACGTTCTTATTTTGGCAGATGACAGCTTGGGCTTCACACGTATGCTGTTTTGTTGGTTTCTCTAGGACAACAAATCCCCTCTTAGCAAAATCATATGGTGATTATATATGGAATGCGCA
The DNA here is from genome assembly GCA_033070095.1 of Escallonia herrerae. Classification (NCBI taxonomy): domain Eukaryota; kingdom Viridiplantae; phylum Streptophyta; class Magnoliopsida; order Escalloniales; family Escalloniaceae; genus Escallonia; species Escallonia herrerae. The sequence continues at coordinate 94,725 of JAVXUP010002284.1, forward strand.
CAAGGAAAGCAAGAACACTAGTATGATAGACTACAATGGTGCTAGTATTTATCAACTTAACTACCAAATAAACATAAATGAGAACAGTGGAATGATAAAAATGAAGCTTAAAAACGGCAAATTCATTGGCAAGAAAGATTGCAATGAAAAGTTAGGGCTGCTTGGGTGAAACAACGAGACATGAGAGATGAAATATTTTGATGCTGGTTCCTATTAATTAAGTGTTATTTCTTGAAAAAATATTTCAAAGTTTCACAAGGGGACTATCATACTCTACACATAATTGTCCAAACCATTGCAAACTACTGAATCCACAACAACAATCAGGATCCAACTACCTGGAGTAATACCTCAATTTTAACTACCTGGAGATTCATATTATAGATGCTGAATTTAGCATCCACAAACTACGAATTTGCATGTGTAACAGTCAAAAACAAAAACCCACTGCTTCTTTTCTGTCTCTTTATTTACCAACAACTCTGCATAAAAGAAAACAATACAGAACGGTGCAAACTCATTTTAGTTGGTATTTTTTCTTAAAGCACATGCCTTACAGGTACACCCCACTACCTCTTTTCTTGGCCTCTTTATCAACCAAGAACTCCGCGTGACTACCATGCAAAAAGAAAACATGATAGAATGACTCAAGCCCGTTCCAATGGGTATACTTTCAAAGCCTTGTCTCTCAAAGTTTACTTTTTTAAGAGAACGTGAAGGAGTTTACTTGATATGTATAAAAGTAGTAGAAATAACAATAAAAGTTGATGATTTCACATGACTAAGCATATTCTAGCACAAGGATGAAATACAGTATTTCCCGAACACACCTCTTACAAAACAATGTTAGCTCTAGGCTCTCCTCGCGAATGCGTGTTTTCGGATTTTTGCCATTTCAGGTACAAACAGGTAGATAAGGTATCCTATCATGGCACAGACTACAACGAAGAAAATAAAGCTCCATTTACCATAGGCACAAAGCAAATGCAATGAAACTTGGCTAAAGACAAATTCATGGCCCAAGTAGTTACCAGTGACTTGATCTCTATATGAAAGGTCTCACTCAGTCAACAATGGGGTCTGGAAAAGGCCGGAAACCCGGGAAAGAAAAGTCGACCCAAATCAGAAACCATCGAGCTACAAAGGGCTTCTGGTGGTGTGGAGCAGGTCCATGTAGATTATAGACCATATGTAAACCAACAGCAAATTCTGTGTGACCTAGTTGCAACCAAAGATTTTTTGAACACATATTGATATACAGCTACTATGCAAGTGTAACTTCAAAGCAAAAACTTCAGTTACTAAAAGTCACAATGCATGTCAACATATAGTAGTGCAAATAGTGCTGTCATCCCAGAAACTTGACGTAGTACTTGGCGAACGTCGTGAAAACCAATGTAACAATACCCATTGCAAGCGATGCTTGAAATATATCATGATTATCATACCCAATTGATTGAAGGCAATAAATGGTATTTACACGTGACCAAGGAAACAATATCGTTGCTAGGTTAGTGACAGCTTAGCGTGATTTCCAATCAACACCTAGCTGGATAGAAGTAAGCAGAGAAATAAATATGGAATCATGAGATAGCCAAGTTTATTCAACAACTACAATTTCCATGAGATGTCCGATTGAACAGATACGACATCACTAACTGACATAACAAGATTTTCCAAATTCAAGCACTCAACAGTGACATGAACGAAATTAACTAAATTTAAAACTTATGCAGTCAAGGAACAGAGACCCAGATGTGATCTTTACAGTGAAATTGGAAATTGAATGAGAATTATTACCTGTGGAGTGGCTTAATTAGGCTGAAGAAGAGATCGGAAGTGCACTGTTGCCGCAGGCATGGGAAATGAGAGAAACCAGAAAGATGACCTTTCGACAGACAGGGGAAGGTGCACTATTGCTGCACCAGTCGTCAATGAGTCGTCGCCGCTGGAGTCCTCGCCTTGCCGTCGACACTCGTTGATCAGTCTGCCCGTCACTACTTCTTCTAAGGTCACCGTTCATCAACGCGTCGTCACCGGGGAGGGTCATTGGCCGGTGGAGTTCTCGCCTCACCGGTCACTGCTTCTTCTTTCGATTGTTATTCCAGATCTAAATTTGAAGACGGCCTCAGACCTCGGTAGTCGAGTCCACCAGTGAAGTCCTCCCCTAGTTGTCTTGTTCGTTCTAGATCTGAGCTGAGCTCTGCCAAAAAGAGTCAACTCGAGTCCACGGTGCAATATTAACCGTAGGCATACATAACTTGTACCTACGGTTCCTTTTATACCGTAGGCCTTCTTGTCACCATAGGGCAGTTTTGGTGTAGTGTATACAACATTGTCTAGTTGTGAACCAAATATAAAAGGGGCGGGAACGAGAGCGAGGGAGGGGAGGGAAGCACAATTCCAAGAGGGCAGGGGAAGGGAAGAGGGGTAGGGCTCAGGGCTTATCAAGACTGGGATCTGGATCCTACTGCTCATCATCATCCACGAGGTTCTCATCCGGATCCGGCTCGGAGTGTCCAGCATAATGTCCTACATTAGAAGCATGCAGGAATTCTCATTACTAATTGTATATTGTGTTTATTCATGTATATTAACTTTATAATTCTAAATCTCGCGCAATGTACCACATCGTGAGCCCTCATTATCCTCACCACCTCTCAAGCAGTGCGACGAACATCCTTTGGGTGTAACTGTTGCTTCACGCCTGCGGTCAATGTTTGTGGAGGTACAATAGTTAAGTGGTAGGAACGCTGCCATCACAGCACGTGCAGTCATGTTGAGTAGGCCATGTAGACGCTCTTTCTTTCTATCGATGACCCCCGGTGTATTCAGCCACCACTTCAATCCACCGGTACCAGTACCGGTACTGGTACTTGTACTCGTGGACGTTGATGGCTGACCAGATTGCAGCCCAGACCCCCTAATATGTTCATACGAGACCTACAAAACAATGATTTGACATTGAAGACATTAAATAAACCATTAGACACTATCAAAATTTTAACCATAAAAATATTAATTTGTAACTTACATTGATCTACCAAGTAACTTGTGAAATGAACTCCCCCGCCCGATGTGCATTATCTTTATTCTTTTTCCTCACTTGCGTCATTGTACATTTCAAAGCACATACCTCATGCTTCTCCAGGTGCGGGTGCTCAATCGCATTCTTATGCCTAATGATGTCGTGAGGCATCGACCCTCCCGTGTGCATAGGATCCTGATCCTTTCTATTAGCCTTCCCACTTTTACTCTTCACCTCTCAAGATGGATCAATGATCCACTTATCACCCATTTGCCCCCATATAGATGGTGAAATCTAATGAAGGGATACCCATTCTATTTCTCCATCAGGGCACCGTTCAGCAGTAACTTCCTCGCCTACTCCCGTGTGTCGTGTAGCCATCACTTTTAAATGTTTGTCGATGTAGGCAAAAAAAGCCTTCCTCTCCTGTGCTTGCTGCTCAGGCGATTCATGCTTGAACCTTTGCAATGCATCCAATCACACAATCAGTATGATTAATTTAAATATAAGGTACCATTTAAACAATAATTAGCTGACAACTTAGCAAACCATACTAGCCACTCATCCCACAAGGCCTTTCGCCTCTCAGCATCCCAGTCATTCTAGTACAGCAGTGGCTCAGAGAGGCGGCCCTTCAAAAGAACGTGGATCTTCGTTTTCACAGGACACTCCAGGATCCTAATAAAAGTGTCAAGTATTGCATTACGTAATTTTTACTTACTGGTCATCGTCGGTGAAAGTAACTCGCTGTTTCCGCTCAAGATTGATACGCACCCGTCATGTGGGTCTACAACCTTGACGAGATCCTATAAAATACCAACATTAATGCAGTTCAAATGTAATTTAATTAGGATTTATTATTGTTAATCAAAGTTAATTAGGATTTGATTATGGTTAATTAAACCTATTTAGAGTTAATTAGGATTTGATTAGAGTCAATTAGGGTTAATTAGGGTTTAAGGTTTTCCCCCCAACTATCAATACAATTATACGTTATAATAATTATAACAAATTAAATACAATTCTAAGAAACAGATACAATTCTAACATATTTTCGATACACCGAAACCACATTATAACAAATACATATTTATAACAAGTACATAATTAATACAATTAATTTAAATCCATTATAATTATTTAGGAAAAAAAATACATACTGGATGTGTGGGGGTTGACGGCCAGCGAGGTGAACGGTGGCGTAAGGCAGTGAAGCGATGCTGCGACTCTGGATCTGCGATGGGATAGTGAGAAGGGAGACCGATGGTGGAGGGAGGGAGAGGTTGACCAGAGGTGGGAAGGGGGACCAGAGGTGGGGCGATTCTACGGCGACAGCGAGAAGGGCAATCGGAGGTGGATCAACGGTGGAGTGGAGACAGAAAAGAGAAGAAATTAGGGTTATGCCATTACTTAAAATACTTTTAGCAACGAATTTTGCCATCACTAAAAGTATTTTTTTTCAAATTTTTTGGACTTTTAGCGACAGAGTATACCATCACTAAGAGTAATTAACTTATGACTTTATGCAGTGGAATATAGTCCATCGCTTAAAGACAAAAAAAATTGGAAAAAAATGCTTTTTGCAACGGATTTGTGTTCTTCGCTAATTGCAAGTCGCTAAAACTATTTCCAAAATTTGTCCGAAAAATAAAACACTAGAAATATGTTTTGGAGACAGTTGCTAAAAGTCTGTGGCTAGACGGGAGTGTCCGTCGCTAAAAACCCTTTTCTTGTTGTGACGTCTTCTGAAATGGAATTAATCATCTCAGATATATATATATATATATATATATATATATATATATATATATATATATATATATATATATATATATATATATATATATGGGAGCTGATCCGTTGATAGCGCTAGCAAAATGGGGTATTTTGCTAGCGCGATCTGACCGTCCATCCTGAAAGATGGACGGTCCAGATCGCGCCTTTTTCCAAAACTGTCTCCCGTCCGCCATACAGTCTCGCGGACGGGATTTTTTACCTTTTTGCCCTCCTCCCATGTCCGCGAGACTGTCTCGCGGACGACATGTGTCAAGAAAAAGGCGTCCGCGAGACAGTGTAGCGGACGCCCTCTAGGCTGACACATGTCAGGACCTGTCCCGTCGGTCGCCTATAAAGTCTCCTGTCAGAGCCCCGAGAACTGTTCCCCTTGGTATCTGTGACGTCAACAGTGTCCTGTTTGTGGGAGCTCTCCAATGTAGTGGACGGCGTCCCTTCGTCCACTCTCTCCTGCTATAAATATTAATCAGATCGGGCTATATATATTATTGTAGCGGACGGCGTCCCCTCTCTCTCTCTCTCTCGAACATCTAACCCAAGCCGCTACCCCATCTACGGCGACCCACATCTCCGGTCACCCACATCTCCGGCAACACCACCGTCCTCCCCTCAACGCCGATCTCGATGGCTTCTGGATCGGAGACCACCTACGCCTACGATTATATTGGCAACTTGCACCTGGTAGGCAAACACTTTTTCAAAGTCATGATGCCGGGATTTGAGCATGAACTTGTAGGCTATCCCTCTTTCTCTTTCTCTTTCTCTGTATTTTCGTGTGTTAAAAGTTTGATCTTTTGTTTTTCTTAACCAAAACTAACCTATTTTTTGTATTGTGTTTGGTAGGACATACCGGAAGCATTTACCAATCAATTTACAACAATTCATGATAGTGCAAGATTATATAGCCGCAAGGGGGCATGGCAGGTTGAAATCAAGCTGAAGCCCGGCCGATCCCAAAAAAAGAATTCGCAGAGGGTTGGAACGTCTTCGTGCGCCAGCATGGCCTCGAACTCGGGGACTTTGTAGTGTTCGAACACCTTGGGTGGTGGGATTTTCAAGTTGTAATCTTTGATCGGAGCGCTTGTGAAAAACTTTCGTACCCCATTTGTGAACCATAGTTTATTATTATAATAAAAAAATTTATGTTCTTGTTTATTATGTTTCCAAATTTTTTCTTGCTTAATTGTGCCTTTTTTTGTTGCCTTGATATATTGAGATCGTTGATTATGAATCGTACATTATTTTTTGGAAAAATTGAGATTGTTGATTCCGTCGCTAAAACAAGTCTTCGGGCGTCAGTTTATTAAAATAGCATTAACTACTATGTCGCTAAAACAAGTCTTCGGGCGCCAATTTATTTCAATTTATTAAAACTGCATTACGGGCGCCAATTTATTCCAATTTATTACATTACGCTACATTGTATAGCTCTATATATAGCGCACAACAAAGTCCAACTCTACAATATAGTGGATATAAGGCCTCCGCTTAGGCCGGGGTTCGGGAAGGTCGGAACTAAATGTCTGGTCCGTGCCAACCATTTTCTGGTCCAACACTATTTTTTTTATTTTCGGTATCTATATCCGCGATACTATATAGCGGACAGTCTATCAGCAATGCTAAGTAAAGCGGACGTAGAGAAAACAAGCGGACGTAGAGAAAACAACCAAAAAAAACTAAGTGTTGGGTGGGTATTCTGCGGGGCCGTCCGCTACATAGTATAGCGGACATAGAAAAAACAACCAAAAAAAACAAAGTGTTGGAGAGGTGGGTATTCTGCGGGGCCGTCCGCTACATAGTATAGCGGACGTAGAGAACCAAAAGAAAAAAAAAACTAAGTGTTGGAGAGGTGGGTATTCTGCGGGGCCGTCCGCTACATAGTATAGCAGACGTAGAGAAGACAACCAAAAAAAAAACTAAGTGTTGGAGAGGTGGGTATTCTGCGGGGCCGTCCGCTACATAGTATAGCGGACGTAGAGAAAACAACCAAAAAAAAAATTAAGTGTTATTCGCGATGCTAAGTCTATCGTCCGCGATACTATATAGCGGACAGTCTATCGTCCGCGATACTATATAGCGGACAAGGAACAGACTGGTGTCATCCGCGATACTATATAGCGGACGGCAAATATATATTGTATAGCGGACAGCAAATATATATTCAAACCCAAAAGAAAGTCCTAAACTTCGACACTCTTCTCCGTTCTTCCTACTCACAAATATTCCCAGCGGCGTTGGCAAGCAGATCTGCGCAATTTCTTCATAAGAGCAGCTTTAATACCCTAATAGATCACGTAAGTTCACAAAATCAATCCTTTACATGTTTCTAATCTATAGTTGTGATCAATATTGCGTTTTATGCGTGGTTTTGATTATGCATTGAGCATGTGCTAGCGATGATGAGGATTTATATATGTATGTATTTGTTCATGTGCTAGCGTTTGTAAAATCCGATTCCATAGTTTCAGTTGCAAAAAATGGAATTTATCCCTGGACCAGAAGATCCATCCGTGTTATACGACCAAGCCAACCATATCAGTACGCTCATATGGGATGGTGGAGTAAGATACATTATTTATCAACTTTCTTATTATTACGAACGTTGTTTTACCGTTCATTTTGCTTAAATTGTATTTATTAATAATTCGTAGGAAAGAGAACTTCTCACCACCGTAGAAGTATCTCGCGAGTTCACGAGATGGAAATTGAACAAGTCCCAGAAAAGGATACTGCGTGGAATTGGGTTTGGGATTTTCACGCATGGGCAGATCTTTCAACAGCTTGACCGGGCCTTGATAGGTGCCCTTGTTGAGAGGTGGAGAAGTGAAACGAATACGTTTCACTTCCCGCTCGGAGAGATGACGATTACCCTAGAAGATGTAGGGTTCATCTTGGGGTTGCCGGTGACGGGGCGGCCGGTAATTGCTCCTCCGTCAGACGCAACGAATAAGAGAACAGCGCGGGACTTCTTCACTTCGATACCCCAGGATCAATTTAGCACTGGTGGTATAAAGTTGAAGTGGTTGGTAGATACCTACGGGGTTTTGCCGGAAAACTATACGGGCCGTGAGCTTGTGGTGTACACAAAGGCCTTCCTCTTGTGGGTGATGGGGGCAATTTTATTCCCAACGACGTCGAAGAACACGGTCAGCGTGAAATATTTACCGTTGTTGGGTAACCTGTCGGAGGTTGGGGATTATGCCTGGGGTGCAGCGGTTCTTTCGTATCTGTACCGAGCATTGCACAAGGCAACGAGGCCCAACTCCAAAGCCATATGTGCATGTCTCTCGCTATTGCAGGTATATCATATAAATCATGTCTTCGTTATTGTGTTTTATTTTTGTTGAATCGACGATATAAATATAATTTTTTGATGTTCTCAGGTGTGGTCTTATGAACACCTTGCTCCCGGTGCACCAACGCGTAGGGATGGAACCGATAAAGTCTGGCCTCGGTTGTGTGCTTGGGAGTACAGCCGGAGGGCTAGCCACTACAAGAGGAGAGTCGATCCCCATCACAACATTACGTACTATCGAGGGGAGTTCGACCGTCTATCTCCGGGCCAAATGCGTTGGGCACCGTACATACGTTTGGCGCGACGGGTGGGAGAGTCGTTCGTCTTCACGCTCTCCGGGTTGCAGCGCACACCCCTGATCCATTTCGAGGTCGCAGAGTGGCAGCTGCCCGACCGAGCAATGCGCCATTTTGAGTTGGAGCAGGGTTTGCCAGTCGATGCCCCGGATATGAGGGTTAACAGGAACCCACCGGATGTCGGAGTGTTTGGCACCGCCAATGCGTACGAATTGTGCGCGGCCGAAATAGAGCTTTGGACTTCTTGGCAGGACACACTGGCGGCCATCGTCTCGGAGCCAGACCCCGTTATCAGCATCGATCAGTACGATGAGTGGTACTACCGCATCACGCGGAGGAGAGTAGCCCCTGTAAACTTTGAACGTGGGGAGAGGTATGCGCCTAGGGGTCAGATCGATGAGCGTATGGCATACAATCTCGTAAGTTGCCCAACAAGTCTGACTTGAACCAAATTAGTTGAATATAAATGTCTGATTGAAGTTACTTAATTTTTTATCTCTTTGGATGTAGGTTAATGCCTCGCTTGCATTCTTCCAGAAGTTGAGTGAGCGGAGGGATCTGGTGAGCGCAATGGGCGAGGATCTTTGCCAACAGGCTGCGACATTGGCTTTAGGCTGCGGGAATTTTTTGCGCCAAGCATCGGGCCAGTCTTCGGGAGTCAGCCCGGGAATGGGTTATACGGGCGTCAGCCAGGGATACGGTGATCCCTCTGGACAGGCTTCAGGGGTGAGTCAGGGAGTTGGTGGTACCTCTGAAGCGGGGATGGGACAGGCTCAAGCGTCGTGGGGCGATTACAGCGGCCCCTCCTTCAATTTGTTCCCGGAACCCCTCTCTCAAGTCACGCAAGACTTGTCCTTTCGGAAACTACGGTTTCTCCGAGGCACTGCCCATTGTCCCGTGGGCGGGACCAGTTGGCGGCCCCGAGGGGAATATCAGCCGGAGAATGGCCGGAGAGCAATATCAGCCGGCCGAAGAAGGAATTGGAGGCCAATATCCCCCGATCGACCCCCGAGGGCAATATCCGAAAGGGCATCCAGCCAGGCCCCTAAAGCCGCATAAATGCGATCTAATCCGAGCCCGTTATTTTAGCGGGGCCCCCCAAGACGGAGCGTCGTATGACGTGGATCACCCGGAGGGCTTGGATTACAATGCCTCGTGGACAGAGATCGCCTCGCTGGCGCCGGGAGTTTGGTTAGACAACGGTGTCATCTCGCACTACGTGCAAATTCTGAGGCGAAGGTGTCGGGAGCATCCAAACATCGGTCCGCGCGTGTTTATCTTGCTAGGGATAGTCCAGTGAGCACGAGTGTTGCCGACGTGTTTCTAATCCCCTTTTTAGGGAATGCCCACTGGTACTTGGTTTGCTACGAACCATTACAGAGCACGGTTTCAGTCGTCGACAGTCTCTACGATGATACCGACGTGATGCCTGTGATTGATATGTACCGAGGCATAGGCCAGTTGGATGCCATGGTAAGATCATGTTTCCTTCTTATTGTAACTTGCATATTATAAAACTGATTAATCTTATTTTGCTAGCTATGTTTAATGCTTATTATGTTTCTCGCAGAATCTTTTTGCTGCCCTGGTCAATGGTAGGCGTCGGGAGAAGGTATCGCGCAGGCCGGACCTCATTTTCCGATTGAAGAGGAGTAGGCCCAAGCAACATAATTCCTCGGACTGCGGCGTCTTCCTCTGCATGTACATGGATTACATTTGCCGGTCTGAGAGCCTCAAGAAGACTGTCTGGAGCGAAGAATGCATACAAGACTTTAGGTATAGGATTGCTTGGCAAATTATGAATGGCCGGCCTAGAGCTATTAGGTTTATTGTAAATCCGTGTAAGGAACATCATTCCCACGAGAGATGATGTTCCCCAATTCACATTGTAACGTTATATTCAACACTTGTTTTAAAAAAATTTATTGAATGCGATTGATTTTATTGACCGATATGATTTAACGGTGGAAAACCAAGTGTTGGATATCTGTCTGTTGGATATCTGTCTATCTGCAGGGCAAGTGTTCAAAAAATAACCAAGTGTTCGATAATCAGTCTTTCTGCCCGTCCGTTACATAGTATAGCGGACATAGAGAAAACAAGTGTTGACCGATATGATTTAACGGTGGGAAACCAAGTGTTGGATATCTGTCTGTTGGATATCTGTCTATCTGCAGGGCAAGTGTTCAAAAAAAAACCAAGTGTTCGATAATCAGTCTTCTGCCCGGCCGTCCGCTACATAGTATAGCGGACATAGAAAAAACAACCAAAAAAAAACTAAGTGTTGGAGAGGTGGGTATTCTGCGGGGCCGTCCGCTACATAGTATAGCGGACGTAGAGAAGACAACCAAAAGAAAAAAAAAACTAAGTGTTGGAGAGGTATTTTAAATACCTTAGGTTTCTAATGTTGTGCTGCGCAGTGTAGCGGACAGTGTAAGAAATCACATATAAAAAAATGAGAGTAAAGGTTATTACAAAAAAATCATTACTAAAAGATTATTACAAAATGTCCGACAGGTTTGATGGCTCATAAAAGATTATTACAATAAATATTCAGTACACTAAAGTTCCACTGCAGCTTGTTCGTCCTCATCCTCGGCATCATCTTCTTCCCCGTCTTGCAAAGGCACTGGACTTATCCCCAGTGCCTTGTAATGGTTCCGCTTGTCGTGGTCGGTCATTTTGTTGCACAATGCACACCTTCTCAGCTTTTTTGGTTGAGTTGCCGTCTCAATAGAGCTTTTCATCCGCGTAGATCTCTTGCGGCCTTTCGTTTGCGATATAATTGGATCCGAAGGCCGGATATCATTGTCGTCTCCCTCCCCCGGCTCGTCATCTTCTGATCCCGTCGTAGGCTCGGTGTCAACCGCATTGCTGACTGAAGCTGCTTCCAATTGGTCGACGATGGGCTCTTGCTGCTGAGCTACCTCGAGGAGATGTTTATATCCGACCATTGTAGCAGCACCCTTTACGGACAAACGGGTGAACATCGTCACCAGATGATTATACCGCAACGTCTCTGATTCTTCAAAGTCAGTATACGGGTGCTCCGGAAAGGAAATGGTACCGTGCAACCTGTTTGCACCTTTCGTCCACCGTGGCAGGACGTATTTATCGGGGATTGTCCTGATATTCTTCTGTGTGAAAAACCGCAGAATGTGTCTACACAGGATGCCATGGAACTCAAACTTCTTGCAAACACATGTCACCGAGTCCGTCAATGTGTCGTGGGTCACCGTATAAATTCTGCGCAGCTTCTCAGGGACGAGGTCATTCACGAGCGAATAAACCTTGTACTCACGCGACGACTTTTCTGCCACCTTGTATATACTGTATCGGCCCGATTTTTGCAGCTCTACTTGGTATAGCAGGAAGATCTCCTTCGTATAGACTTTGGCACCGTTCAGCTCCAGCGGGGTCTCAAGCAACCTTCTCCTTTGCTTGTACGTGGTTGCAAAGTCTGCAGCCCTTTCTTTCACGAACAACGACGCAACCGCTTTTTGTGCAGATGTGACGAAACTCTTCAAATTGGTAGCTGTACCCACATAACTATCGAACGTGGCATTCATAGATTCACTCCTGCCCGTCGTTTTCATGCCCGCAGAAAAATGACTTCTCGTGTAAACGCCAATCCATTGCTCTTTGAGCCCGTACAAGTGCTGGAGCCACTCGTTGTCTTGCAATGAGTAATCCCGAACAAGCTTTTCCCACCTCTCCTCGAATTCCTCAATCGTTAATGACTTGAGGACGCATTTGTCAAAATCCTGTTTAAAGTCTGGATACTTTGCGTACATGTGATGCAGACGTTCCAGGTATTTGTTGCTTATGTGCCAAGTGCACAAGTTGTGTCGAGTATCTGGGAAGACGGTAGCAATAGCCTTCTTCATTGCCAAATCTTGATCGGTGATGATAACAGTCGGTGCTTTGAAGTTCATTGCTTCCAGCCACACCCTAAACAACCATTCAAAAGAACTCTCGCTCTCGTCCCTTAACAAGGCGAACCCGAACAGGATGGAGTGATAATGATGATTGACGCCCGTGAAAGGAGCGAACGGCATCGAGTACTTGTTGGTACGGTATGTGGTGTCGAAAGTCACGACATCCCCAAAATGCTTATAAGCTAGCCTCGAACGACCGTCGACCCAAAAAATTGTGCTAACTCGATGCTCGTCGTCAAGTTTATAGTCGAAGGTAAACTGCGGGTCCTCCATCTGCATCCGTTTCAATAGGCTCATTGTCGCTTGCGCATCATTGAGGTCATACGCGGCTCGTCTATGGGTTCGGACCGCGTTACGAACGTCTGTCGTGTTAAAGTTTAAATTTTGAATTCCCCCAGCCTGTTCAGCAAGAACATTAATCATGTCGGTAGGTCCTAGCCGCGCATCGCTCATTGTGTGAATTAGGCTCCTCGCGACCTTACCCATCTTCTTGTGTTGATGCATCTGACTCACCTTAGAAGGGGTTACTAACGGGTGATTGTGTGCCAGTTCCAGGCTGGTAATAAGCCAATGATCTTGTTTGGCTTTATAGCTTACGAACATCTTGACCTGGCAATTCGTGCGCGCAAAGCAATCCCGTCTTCTCCGCGCATACCCTATTTCGTCATCATCACTGTCATCGTTGCCTACGCGTGTCTCATTTTGCACTGGGTTTCTGCCCCTATGACACTCGTATAAGCGAGAGCATATCCTTTTCGATACGCTGCTTGTTCTTGTAGTTTTTATTCTAATGCCAAAACCAACCCTCAATGAATACGCTCGAAAACATTCTCCAGCTTCTTCCAATGTTTGAAACGTTCGTCCTAGATACGGATCACTAGCATCTACGGGGGTGCTGGAGCTCGACACGAAATCAGACATTGTGAAACAAGACCTATGTAGAAATAGAATACGCTTATTATCTCAAAATTATCTTGACGAATAGACCGATTTAGGATACCATATACATAATCTCAAAAGTGTCTCCCATTTTGCTAATTATATATTTACTGAACATAACAAATTAAAATTACTAAGATAAACGGTAGCAAGATCACAAACTTACCTTGCTTGAGTGATGCTTGAACCAAGTGTTACTCGAAGCTTGAAGGGTGCTGAAAATGGAAGCAAGTGAATCTGAAGCCCGCAAAAATTTTGCTGAAAGAGCCGAGAATTAGGGAGACTTTCTAGGCGACCGACGGGACAGTTCTCGGGGCTCTGACAAGAGACTTTATAGGCGACCGACGGGACAGGTCCTGACATATGTCAGCCTAAAGGGCGTCCGCTACACTGTCTCGCGGACGCCTTTTTCCCGACACGTCAGGAACCTGAAAGGCGTCCGCGAGACAGTCTCGCGGACATGGGAGGAGGGCAAAAAGGTAAAAAATCCCGTCCGCGAGACTGTATGGCGGACGGGAGACAGTTTTGGAAAAAGGCGCGATCTGGACCGTCCATCTTTCAGGATGGACGGTCAGATCGCGCTAGCAAAATACCCCATTTTGCTAGCGCTATCAACGGATGTTCACCCGTTTGTCCGTAAAGGGTGCTGCTACAATGGTCGGATATAAACATCTCCTCGAGGTAGCTCAGCAGCAAGAGCCCATCGTCGACCAATTGGAAGCAGCTTTAGTCAGCAATGCGGTTGACACCGAGCCTACGACGGGATCAGAAGATGACGAGCCGGGGGAGGGAGACGACAATGATATCCGGCCTTCGGATCCAATTATATCGCAAACGAAAGGCCGCAAGAGATCTACGCGGATGAAAAGCTCTATTGAGACGGCAACTCAACCAAAAAAGCTGAGAAGGTGTGCATTGTGCAACAAAATGACCGACCACGACAAGCGGAACCATTACAAGGCACTGGGGATAAGTCCAGTGCCTGTGCAAAACGGGGAAGAAGATGATGCAGAGGATGAGGACGAACAAGCTGCAGTGGAACTTTAGTGTACTGAATATTTATTGTAATAATCTTTTATGAGCCATCAAACCTGTCAGACATTTTGTAATAATCTTTTAGTAATGATTTTTTTTGTAATAACCTTTACTCTCATTTTTTTATATGTGATTTCTTACACTGTCCGCTACACTGCGCAGCACAACATTAGAAACCTAAGGTATTTAGAATACCTCTCTAACACTTAGTTTTTTTTTTCTTTTGATTGTCTTCTCTACGTCCGCTATACTATGTAGCGGACGGCCCCGCAGAATACCCACCTCTCCAACACTTAGTTTTTTTTTGGTTGTTTTTTTTATGTCCGCTATACTATGTAGCGGACGGCCGGGCAGAAAGACTGATTATCGAACACTTGGTTATTTTTTGAACACTTGCCCTGCAGATAGACAGATATCCAACAGACAGATATCCAACACTTGGTTTCCCACCGTTAAATCATATCGGTCAACACTTGTTTTTTCTATGTCCGCTATACTATGTAGCGGACGGCCGGGCAGAAAAACTGATTATCGAACACTTGGTTATTTTTTGAACACTTGCCCTGCAGATAGACAGATATCCAACAGACAGATATCCAACACTTGGTTTCCCACCGTTAAATCATATCGGTCAATAAAATCAATCGCATTCAATAAATTTTTTTAAAACAAGTGTTGAATATAACGTTACAATGTGAATTGGGGAACATCATCTCTCGCGGGAATGATGTTCCTTACACGGATTTACAATAAACCTAATAGCTCTAGGCCGGCCATTCATAATTTGCCAAGCAATCCTATACCTAAAGTCTTGTATGCATTCTTCGCTCCAGACAGTCTTCTTGAGGCTCTCAGACCGGCAAATGTAATCCATGTACATGCAGAGGAAGACGCCGCAGTCCGAGGAATTATGTTGCTTGGGCCTACTCCTCTTCAATCGGAAAATGAGGTCCGGCCTGCGCGATACCTTCTCCCGACGCCTACCATTGACCAGGGCAGCAAAAAGATTCTGCGAGAAACATAATAAGCATTAAACATAGCTAGCAAAAAAAGATTAATCAGTTTTATAATATGTAAGTTACAATAAGAAGGAAACATGATCTTACCATGGCATCCAACTGGCCTATGCCTCGGTACATATCAATCACAGGCATCACGTCGGTATCATCGTAGAGACTGTCGACGACTGATATCGTGCTCTGTAATGGTTCGTAGCAAACCAAGTACCAGTGGGCATTCCCTAAAAAGGGGATTAGAAACACGTCGGCAACACTCGTGCTCACTGGACTATCCCTAGCAAGATAAACACGCGCGGACCGATGTTTGGATGCTCCCGACACCTTCGCCTCAGAATTTGCACGTAGTGCGAGATGACACCGTTGTCTAACCAAACTCCCGGCGCCAGCGAGGCGATCTCTGTCCACGAGGCATTGTAATCCAAGCCCTCCGGGTGATCCACGTCATACGACACTCCGTCTTGGGGGGCCCCGCTAAAATAACGGGCTCGGATTAGATCGCATTTATGCGGCTTTAGGGGCCTGGCTGGATGCCCTTTCGGATATTGCCCTCGGGGGTCGATCAGGGGATATTGGCCTCCAATTCCTTCTTCGGCCGGCTGATATTGCTCTCCGGCCATTTTTTCATCCGGCTGATATTCCCCTCGGGGGCCGCCAACTGGTCCCGCCCACGGGACAATGGGCAATGCCTCGGAGAAACCGTAGTTTCTGAAAGGACAGTCTTGCGTGACTTGAGAGAGGGGTTCCGGGAACAAATTGAAGGAGGGGCCGCTGTAATCGCCCCACGACGCTTGAGCCTATCCCATCCCCGCTTCAGAGGTACCACCAACTCCCTAACTCACCCCTGAAGCCTGTCCAGAGGGATCACCGTATCCCTGGCTGACGCCCGTATAACCCATTCCCGGGCTGACTCCCGAAGACTGTCCCGATGCTTGGCGCAAAAAATTCCCGCAGCCTAAAGCCAATGTCGCAGCCTGTTGGCAAAGATCCTCGCCCATTGCGCTCACCAGATCCCTCCGCTCACTCAACTTCTGGAAGAATGCAAGCGAGGCATTAACCTACATCCAAAGAGATAAAAAATTAAGTAACTTCAATCAGAGATTTATATTCAACTAATTTGGTTCAAGTCAGACTTGTTGGGCAACTTACGAGATTGTATGCCATACGCTCATCGATCTGACCCCTAGGCGCATACCTCTCCCCACGTTCAAAGTTTACAGGGGCTACTCTCCTCCGCGTGATGCGGTAGTACCACTCATCGTACTGATCGATGCTGATAACGGGGTCTGGCTCCGAGACGATGGCCGCCAGTGTGTCCTGCCAAGAAGTCCAAAGCTCTATTTCGGCCGCGCACAATTCGTACGCATTGGCGGTGCCACACACTCCGACATCCGGTGGGTTCCTGTTAACCCTCATATCCGGGGCATCGACTGGCAAACCCTGCTCTAACTCAAAATGGCACATTGCTCGGTCGGGCAGCTGCCACTCTGCGACCTCGAAATGGATCAGGGGTGTGCGCTGCAACCCGGAGAGCGTGAAGACGAACGACTCTCCCACCCGTCGCGCCAAACGTATGTACGGTGCCCAACGCATTTGGCCCGGAGATAGACGGTCGAACTCCCCTCGATAGTACGTAATGTTGTGATGGGGATCGACTCTCCTCTTGTAGTGGCTAGCCCTCCGGCTGTACTCCCAAGCACACAACCGAGGCCAGACTTTATCGGTTCCATCCCTATGCGTTGGTGCACCGGGAGCAATGTGTTCATAAGACCACACCTGAGAACATCAAAAAATTATATTTATATCGTCGATTCAACAAAAATAAAACACAATAACGAAGACATGATTTATATGATATACCTGCAATAGCGAGAGACATGCACATATGGCTTTGGAGTTGGGCCTCGTTGCCTTGTGCAATGCTCGGTACAGATACGAAAGAACCGCTGCACCCCAGGCATAATCCCCAACCTCCGACAGGTTACCCAACAACGGTAAATATTTCACGCTGACCGTGTTCTTCGACGTCGTTGGGAATAAAATTGCCCCCATCACCCACAAGAGGAAGGCCTTTGTGTACACCACAAGCTCACGGCCCGTATAGTTTTCCGGCAAAACCCCGTAGGTATCTACCAACCACTTCAACTTTATACCACCAGTGCTAAATTGATCCTGGGGTATCGAAGTGAAGAAGTCTCGCACTGTTCTCTTATTCGTTGCGTCTGACGGAGGAGCAATTACCGGCCGCCCCGTCACCGGCAACCCCAAGATGAACCCTACATCTTCTAGGGTAATCGTCATCTCTCCGAGCGGGAAGTGAAACGTATTCGTTTCACTTCTCCACCTCTCAACAAGGGCACCTATCAAGGCCCGGTCAAGCTGTTGAAAGATCTGCCCATGCGTGAAAATCCCAAACCCAATTCCACGCAGTATCCTTTTCTGGGACTTGTTCAATTTCCATCTCGTGAACTCGCGAGATACTTCTACGGTGGTGAGAAGTTCTCTTTCCTAAGATTTATTAATAAATACAATTTAAGCAAAATGAACGGTAAAACAACGTTCGTAATAATAAGAAAGTTGATAAATAATGTATCTTACTCCACCATCCCATATGAGCGTACTGATATGGTTGGCTTGGTCGTATAACACGGATGGATCTTCTGGTCCAGGGATAAATTCCATTTTTTGCAACTGAAACTATGGAATCGGATTTTACAAACGCTAGCACATGAACAAATACATACATATATAAATCCTCATCATCGCTAGCACATGCTCAATGCATAATCAAAACCACGCATAAAACGCAATATTGATCACAACTATAGATTAGAAACATGTAAATGATTGATTTTGTGAACTTACGTGATCTATTAGGGTATTAAAGCTGCTCTTACGAAGAAATTGCGCAGATCTGCTTGCCAACGCCGCTGGGAATATTTGTGAGTAGGAAGAACGGAGAAGAGTGTCGAAGTTAGGACTTTCTTTTGGGGTTGATTATATATATTTGCTGTCCGCTATACAATATATATTTGCCGTCCGCTATATAGTATCGCGGATGACACCAGTCTGTTCCTTGTCCGCTATATAGTATCGCGGACGATAGACTTTTGGTTGTTTTCTCTACGTCCGCCACCAGTCTGTTCCTTGTCCGCTATATAGTATCGCGGACGATAGACTTTTGGTTGTTTTCTCTACGTCCGCTATACTATGTAGCGGACGGCCCCGCAGAATACCTCCAACACTTAGTTTTTTTTTTTTGGTTGTCTTCTCTACGTCCGCTATACTATGTAGCGGACAGCCCCGCAGAATACCCACCTCTCCAACACTTAATTTTTTTTTTTTGGTTCTCTACGTTCGCTATACTATGTAGCGGACGGCCCCGCAGAATACCCACCTCTCCAACACTTAGTTTTTTTTTGTTGTTTTCTCTACGTCCGCTTGTTTTCTCTACGTCCACTTTACTTAGCATCGCTGATAGACTGTCCGCTATATAGTATCGCGGATATACATACCGAAAATAAAAAAATTAGTGTTGGACCAGAAAATGGTTGGCACGGACCAGACATTTAGTTCCGGGTCCAGAAAATGGTTGGCACGGACCAGACATTTAGTTCCGACCTTCCTGAACCCCGGCCTAAGCGGAGCGATCTGACTGTCCATCCTGAAAGATGGACGGTCCAGATCGCGCCTTTTTCCAAAACTGTCCCCCGTCCACCATACAGTCTCGCGGACGGGATTTTTACCTATTTGCCCTCCTCTCATGTCCGCGAGACTATCTCGTGGACGACTTTCGGTTCCTGACATGTGTCAGGAAAAAGGCGTCCGCGAGACAGTGTAGCGGACGCCCTCTAGGCTGACACATGTCAGGACCTGTCCCGTCGGTCGCCTATAAAGTCTCCTGTCAGAGCCCCGAGAACTGTTCCCCTTGGTATCTGTGACGTCAATAGTGTCCTGTTTGTGGGAGCTCTCCAATGTAGCGGACGGCGTCCCTTCGTCCACTCTCTCCTGCTATAAATATTAATCAGATCGGGCTATATATATTATTGTAGCGGACGGCGTCCCCTCTCTCTCTCTCTCGAACATCTAACTCAAGCCGCTACCCCATCTACGGCGACTCACATCTCCGGCGACCCACATCTCCGGTCACCCACATCTCCGGCGACACCACTGTCCTCCCCTCAACGCCGATCTCGATGGCTTCTGGATCGGAGACCACCTTCCTACGATTATATTGGCAACTTGCACCTGGTAGGCAAACACTTTTTCAAAGTCATGATGCCGGGATTTGAGCATGAACTTATAGGCTATCCCTCTTTCTCTTTCTTTGTATTTTCGTGTGTTAAAAGTTTGATCTTTTGTTTTTCTTAACCAAAACTAACCTATTTTTTGTATTGTGTTTGGTAGGACATACCAGAAGCATTTACCAATCAATTTACAACAATTCATAATAGTGCAAGATTATATAGCCGCAAGGGGGCATGGCAGGTTGAAATCAAGCTGAAGCCCGGCCGATCCCAAAAAAAAAGAATTCGTAGAGGGTTGGAACGTCTTCGTGCGCCAGCATAGCCTCGAACTCGGAGACTTTGTAGTGTTCGAACACCTTGGGTGGTGGGATTTTCAAGTTGTAATCTTTGATCGGAGCGCTTGTGAAAAACTTTCGTACCCCATTTGTGAACCATAGTTTATTATAATAAAAAGTTATGTTCTTGTTTATTATGTTTCCAAATTTTTTCTTGCTTAATTGTGCCTTTTTTTGTTGTGTTGATATATTGAGATCGTTGATTGTGAATCGTACATTTTTTTTTGGAAAAATTGAGATTGTTGATTCCGTCGCTAAAACAAGTCTTCGGGCGTCAGTTTATTAAAATAACATTAACCTACTATGTCGCTAAAACAAGTCTTCGAGAGCCAATTTATTAAAACTGCATTCCGGGCGCCAATTTATTCCAATTTATTACATTACGCTACATTGTATAGCTCTATATATAGCGCACAACAAAGTCCAACTCTACAGCGCTATCAACGGATCAGCTCCCTATATATATATATATATATATATATATATGCGTATACACGTGAATATGTTTTTCTTCTACTATCAATAATACAACGTGTTTTTTTCCCCCCAAGAAGTATTGATTATAAGTTAGTAAAGGTTATTGATTATACACCATGAAACAGATTTGGTTCTACAAAAATTCCTATTTACGAGTAAAATCACACCAAACAATTGAAAGGTTATTGCCTTTTTTTCCCATGATTTATCACTCATCGTAATATCAAACTGAACCCCAATTTATGATCCGCAACTTTCAATCGCTATTGACCAATCAAGAACAGTTATGTCTGCTAATCCCGGAAATATTGTTCCTCTAACTACTTCGATATGCAGACACTTTTGTTTAACAACCCTCACGACTTCTTTTACACTGCATCGTTGCTTCGGGTGCTATCAATCACATTATATTTTTTATATCTTATTTTCTCATTATAGGAAGTTCTCAACTCACGTTGGCTCTTCTGTAACTCTTGCCCATGTTGACATGCACGTTTCATCTTCGACTCTAGTTTGCAATCTCTCACTCAATTCACTACTACTCCTAATTATTGCATTGCTTTCTTATAATTGAGTTTATGACGAGTTGACGATGAATTCTCTTAAGAAGGGTAAACGGCAAGTGATTTACTCTATGTAATTATTTCCCCATTTTTATATCCACAACAATTCTTGCGTCCCATTTTGACCTTTGGCATCGGGTGTTAGGTTATCCCACCTTTTGTTTCCTTCTAAGATTGAAAGCTTGAGAGATTAGTGTCACTTTTTTCTATAAGTGTATTTGCACTGTTCTACTTGCTAAATAAACTCGATCACCCTCTCAACTAGCATCATTATTTTTTTTTATTTTGTTTCGTTTTGAATTTGCAAAGTTTGATGTATGGGTCCTTATCAAATACCGTCTTTATGGGGTAGACGACTGTCATTTTTCTTTAACTTTTGGTTGATGATTACACTCGAAGCACAAGGGTGTACACAAGGACTTCCATATTTGAGGCAAAACACACTCCGTCCAATTTTTCCTTTTTTTTCCCCTTTATATGAATCTCAGTTTAACATAAATATTCGTTCAGAATATGCTCAAGAACTTCTTAACAAATTTACGGGCATTTTTCAATCGCTTGGAAGATCGAGAGATAATCTATCTTCTGCGACTCTTGTGCCGAAGTTGAAGAAAGAGACATGGCCGACAGCACCTATGAAGTTTTGCTTGATTCTCTTATTTGTTGCGTGATCTTGGTTTACTTATTTTTTGTCCAATCATGACGTATAGTGATAATCAACCTGCACTCGGCATTACTGAGAATCCAATTTTATACGAGTGTGCAAAGGATATTAAGATTAACGATCATGTTGTTGGTTCAAAACTAAAATGCAATCAAGTTGGAGAAAGGTTCCCCTGGACACCAACTTACAGAAGCAATCAGCTTCTTCATCTTAAGTACAAGTTAGGCATTCCAGACGGAGTATTACTATGTATATATAGGAACACTTACATGCATTCTGCTATGACCAAACCACTTGATTGAGACCTTAGAATAATCCAAGAGGTTAACAAGTCTAAGAGGGTGTTTGAGATTGATTTTACAATTGTCAAACTTGATTTAATTTAGATTAAATCAGGTTAAAAGCAGCATTGTATAAGCAGATTTTTTATTAATTAGCCCAATAACCCAAGCTAAGTTCGGGCCGGTTTATGAAATACTGTATATCATAAAGTCTTAAAGAGTGTATTAATATGTACCACATATCGTGAGACAAAAAAGACAATAATATTATTAAAAATATATCTTATTTGATTATAAAAAAATAAATACTTATATACTGAAGTCGCTAGATACTTATCTTATTTAAGTTTTTTACTTTAAATTTTTAATTATTTCAAATGAATATTGGCTTAACACTTATAGTAATAAAATAGTCATGTTAATTGTATATAGAGCTAAATAACAAACAGGATTGTGGTTGAAATTTAAAAGTTGTGAGGCTATGACGTACCCCTTTTAAATTATAGATATTACATATGAGTATAATTCTTTAATTTCAAAAGTTTTTGAGGTGTTACATGTTTTTTGAATAATTTTTTATATATATCTTTTTTTAATTTTTGTGAAATGCATGCGTGAGGACATTTAACTGGCAAAAATGTGTCCTTTTATTTTGTTTTTGTGCTTTTGAGGTATTAATATTCAAAAATAATACATGATCGGTAAGTACATTGATAAAGTTAATTTTACTTTTCACATATTATAGATCTACAATTTGTCATAAAATTGTAGTTCTTATATCTAATAAATGCCTTGAATAGTATTTTTCTAAAGATACTTATTTAATCAGAATATAATGTACCTTTTGTGTACCAACTTTTATCGGGTTATTCTTGTTAACTATATTAAGCTTGTAAAATTCAATAAATATCTTTATGTTAAATTATTGGTTACAGGGTGGAGATTAAATAGTTCATATAATTTTTATTTAATGCTCACATCAATTATCACTCATAGTTATAATCGACTCTATTATAATCAAAATTAAGTTTCAAAGCTCATAATTAGTCTAATATTCACTAATTCATCTTGCTATTCATCTAAATTTAATCAACTATAAAAATAATATAATTCATATTGAGTCCTATTAGAAAAAAATTGTCAGTGTATATTCGATTACAATAAGTTTTATAAAATTACTTAAAATAAAATTCACTACTCAAATATATTTAAAATAAATGTGACAGAAAAACCAAATAATATATAATATTTTCATAATGTGTGTGTGTTGTGTTTCTTGTAAGATGCTAGTAATGATAAAAATTAAATTGATGAAGATGACGTGTCCTTATTTTAAAGTGTTGGAATTATTTTCTACATCTTCAACAACTTTTCACCAAGTTATAATTTTTATATCTACTAAGTGCACTCATAGTTTTTTTTTTCATGAAAAACTTAATTAAGTATGAGTAAAAAAGTCTTTTCATTGATCATAAGGCCCTATGCAAACACGAGTTGGTTAATTGTTTGTTTTGTAGAATTACGAAGATATTTTTTTACATTTTAAAGATTTAAAATGTTCTCAAATATTATAATTAAGAATTTTTTGATTTAATTATACCTTTTTCTAATACATGCACAGTCATTCGTTATTTGTGTGTCAATTTTTTATTTTAATCAAAAGAATTCTAAAAGCTACTATACTATACTATACTATAACAATCATCACATTATTTTTACATTTTTTAAAAAAACAATTATTACATTATTTTCATTGTTTCAATCTCAATTTTAGCATCATTCTTTTTCTCTCTTCCAAATCTAATATGTTATTTTGGTTTTTAAAATATATGAATTTTGTTATTCATACTAAATAGTGTTTTTAAGGATGCAATATATAGTCAAAACTAAGTCCTAATAAATTAGTTCATCAATCAGTTAGTAGTTTAGAATATTTAGAATCAGTTTTTCAATTATATAAGACTTAGTAATAAGAAAACTAATTTATCAAGACATAAGAACCCTATCCAAGATAATATTTTCAATTGTGACATCATTTTTTTCTCTTTTAAATCTAGTATATTTTGTTTTTAAAATTTATGAATTTGTATATTCATATTAGAGAGTGGTTTATAATGATGCAATAGTCAAAATTAAGTATTAGTGAGTTAATTCATTAGTCACTTAGAGTTTTAAAATATCTAGAATTTGTTTTTCAATTATATAAGGCTTACTAATATGAAAATTAACTTATCAAGAAATAAGAACCCCATCTAAGATAATATTCTCAATTGTAACATTATTTATTTTCTCTTATAAATCTAGTATGTTATTTTCATTTTTAATATATAAGAGTTTTTATATTCATGTTAGAAAGTGGTTTTAAGGATACAATAATCATAATTAAGTCCTAGTAAGTTAGTTCATCAATCAGTTAGAATTTTAGAACGTTTATAACTTGTTTTTCAATTATATAAGATTTTGTAATATGGAAATTAACTTATCAAAAAACAAGAATCCTACACAAGATAATATTCTCAATTGTAACATCATTTTTTTCCTTTTCTAAATCCAGTGTATTATTTTTGTTTTTAATATAAGAATTTTTATATTCATATTAGAGAGTAAGTCTTAATAAATTATTTCATGAATCAGTTAAAGTCTTAGAACATTTAGAATTAGGTTTTAATTTTATAAGGCTTAGTAATATAAAAATTAACTTATCAAGAGATAAGAACCCATTTAAGATAACATTATCAATTGTAGCATCAGTTTTCTCTCTAAATCTAGTGTGTCATTTTTATTATTAAGGCATTTGAATTTTTATATTCATATTAGAGAGTGGTTTTAAAGATACAATAGTCAAAATTAAGTCCTAATAAGTTTGTTCATGAATCAGTTAGAGTTTAGAACGTTTGGAGTTAGTTTTTCAATTATATAATGTTTAGTAATATGAAAATTAAGTTATCAAGAAATTAAAACCCCATCCAAGATAATATTCTCAAATATAGCATTATTCTCAAATGTAGCATCAGTATTATTTTTTTCTTAACATTTAAATCGAGTATATTATTTTCGTTTTTAAGATATATGAATTTTTATATTCATATTCTATAGTGGTTTTAAGGATAAAATAGTCAAAATTATGTCATAATAAGTTAGTTCATGAATCAGTTAGAGTTTTAGAACGTCTAGAATTAGTTTTTTTTAATTATATAAGGTTTAGTAATATGAAAATTAACTTATCAAGAAATAAGAACTTCATCCAAGATAATATTCTCAATCGTATCATTATTTTTTTTCTCTTCTAAATTTAGTTAGTTATTTTTATTTTAAAGATATATGAATTTTATATTCATATTAGAGAGTGGTTTTAAAAATACAATCGTCAAAATTAAGTCCTAATATGTTAGCTCATGTATTATTAGAGTTTTTAAACGTTTAGAGTCAGTTTTTTAATTATATAAGGCTTAATAATATGAAAATTAACTTATCAAAAAATAAGAACCCCATCCAAGATAATATTCTCAATCGTAGCACCATTTTTTTTCTCTTATAAATTTAGTTAGTTATTTTATTTTTAAGATATATGAATTTTATATTCATATTTGAGAGTGGTTTTAAAGAATAATTAAAATTAAGTCTGAATAAGTTGGTTCGTCAATTCCTTAGAGTTTTAAAACGTATAGAATTTTTTTTTCAATTATATAAGGCTAAGTAGTATGAAAATTAACTTATCAGGAAATAAAAATCTAATTCAAGTAATATTCTTAATTATAGCATCATTTTTTCTTCTAAATCTAGTATGTTATTCATTTTAATGATATATGAATAATTATATTCATATTGAAGAGTGATTTTAAGAATGTAATAGTCAATTTAAGTCCTAATAAGTTAGTTCCTCAAATAATTAGAGTTTTAGAATGTTTAGAATTTTTTTTCAATTATATTAAGCTTAGTAATATGAAAATTAATTTATCAGAAAATAAGAACATCATTCAAGATGATATTATCAATTTTAGCATTATTTGTTTTCTCTCTTCTAAGTCTAGTATGTTATTTTTGTTTTTAAAATATATGAATTTTATATTGATATTAGAGAGTGGTTTAAAGTATATAATAGTCAAAATTTTGTTCTAATAAGTTAGTTCATGAATCAGTTAGAATTTTAGAACGTTTAAAATTAGTTTTTCAATTATATAAGACTTAGTAATATAAAAATTAACTTATCAAGAAATAAGAACTCCATCGAAGATAATACTTCAAACCTTAAGGACACTTATAATAACTATAATTCTATTTCACATTGAAAATATAATGTGATAACGTGTTAAGTGAATAAATCATATCTCTGTGATGATGTATCGCACAAAGAAGCTCTCGCTTCGCATATCTATACTATATATAATAGGATTTGATTGAGCACCTGGATGGACAGCAAACTCTCAATCCTATTTTTTAAGAATTCTGAATTTTAGTAAGTAAAGAAAACAATGTGTCATGTTTTAATTGGATCTCTGCGTCCACAAACTTCCATCACCCCCACTACTCCTAAAACTCCTCTCGCCTCATGCCAGTTACAGTTTTTTTAAGTCTGCCTTTCCCTTTTCCTCTTTAACGGTTCTAATTTACAATTTACAACCCGGCGAAACACCAAACATAGATGCACATTTATTCTGCTCTGCCTTCTTCAACACCATTCTTGAATTTGGCTTGACGGCCAACTGTACTATCATTCGATTCATTTGACTAATTTGCAGGGGTGTGTGTGTGTGTAATATTTCTTTCCAATTTGATATTTGTTCTCTTCATGTGTTAGAATTTAATCTGTCAAGCTTCTATTGGAACTCTGCCTGACTTGGTCTCGATGGCACAGAGGGAGAGGAGGGCGGCCTTCAAGCCGGCAAGGCAAGATCGGGCTACCGAAGGAGAAGGAGTAAGCTCCGAAGCCGAAAGAGGGGGCAGAGTAGGCAACGGGGAAGGAGAGAAGGGACTACGCGAACCGGTCCGAGTTGGCGAAGGAGAGAGCAAGGCGGTGGTTGGGGAAAGAGGGAGGTCAATGGGGCAGTAGGCTTTGGAGATGGACTCCTACCAGAACTGCATCAGGTCCTCTATTCACGCACACACTGCTTAATTTTAATCTCCAAAACAAAACCAAAAAGCTCTGCTACCTAACCCTAATAAGTTTGAAGCTTTGTTTTGCAGGCATGCTAAGATAATCACATGGACCAAAAATCTCTTGAATGCCATGTAAGACTAATGGAGCTAACAGATCTTCTCTCTCTCTCTCATAAGTCTGAAGCTTTATTTTGCAGGCATTCTTATTTTTTGGCTGTCAGCCAAAGATGCACAAAACACAACATAGTGGTCTTCGTTCTTTATTTTGCTTCAGTGTTGTACAGCAGTACACGAGGCACTCTTCCACAGTTGAGTTTTACGTCTATGACAGTGCCAATGAGAAGTAAAATTTCTGAACTTGAATTTGCTGTTTTTAGTTGTTTTCCCACTTTCTTTTACGGCCACAAACCAAAGAGTTTCAAACAATTTCTCTCCGTTTTTGGCTAACCGCGGCGATTGCAGTGACGGCAATGGAGTGACGTCGCGATAGCTGCGACAACGGCAGCTGAGTGAAGGTTGGTGTGTGTGTGTGTGTGGGGGGATGTGTTTGCGAGTGGAGGATGTTTCGGTGTTGTTAGAAGGTCGTGGGCAGGGTTGGTTTAATGAGTAAGCGGTGGAAGGGGTGGTAGTTGTTGTTGTTAGGGGGTGTGGGTTAGCGGTGGTGCGGGGTGGTGGCGTATTTCTGTGTTGTGGGGGTCGTGGAAAGCCCTGATGGTGGGGTGGTGATGGGTTAGTATGAGTGGGGGTCATGAGGGTGGGTAGTGGGGTTTGGGGGGGTGGCTGGTGTGTACGTGAGAGAGAGGAGTGGGGGGTTGGCGGGACTGTGTGAGAGAGGAGGTGCGCGTTGTGGGCTAATGGGTTAAGGTAGATGTGCGTACCGGTGGTGCAGTGGAAGGTGGCTGGGGTGCAAGGTGACTGGGTATGCAGCGGTAGGGTAGTTGGGTCTTAGCCCCACCGGTGCTGCTTTATCTTCTCAAAAGATGGAAGAATGCATCCCTTTTGGTGTTTTCTAGAGATGGAGTATATGAACCACTGCAAGGATCTTCATTCAAATTGAGAAGAGATTTATCAAAACAAAAAGGAAATGAACGAGTTCTTGAACAAAGATACTAATTTAGAAGTTCAATTAAGTTTGTACTTTTTCATTAAAGTTTGCATTTTTTACTGTTTAGAATTTATAAATTACTATTTTTTCCTTACAGGTAAAAACAAATAGCTTCATTTGTGAAATAGGATTTCCCATTCCTTAGTCGGAGAGAAATGTGGCCGTGAAAGGGGACTAGGTGCAACTGAATTTACTGGGTGGTTCGTTAGCAATCAGAGTATGCTGAGCAGTTAGATTTTTATGTCTCTCATATATATTTGAATTTAAAATGGGTTATCCTTATTTTCTTCATTTTGACTTTTTTTATTAAGCTGTTTTCCTTTATTTGTTATGACTTAAACAGGTTTTATTTCTTAGCATAGATATGGTTTAAGGTTTCAAAAGTTTAGTGACAAAATTATTTGTTTCACAGTTCTAAAACTAAAAAAGGAAAAAGTTAAAATTATAACTTAATTTCCCGTGCACGTTAAATTCAAAATGTATGTAAAATAGCTTTTTAAAATATTTGATCCATTGGCGAGTGATACATTGAGCTTTCAAAACATTGTTTTCTAAAAGTTGGTTTAGACTCTTAAGTTTAGACATTGTAACAGACATATTTAACTCAGTTCAACTCCTCTTTTAGCGAAGAAAATTGTCATTGAATCTCATTGGTGGTACTTTTGAGAAAGCATAAATCTTGCAATCACCGTTAAGTCGTAGACACTAACATCTATAGTGGCAATTCTTCATTGCTGAACATGAATGGTAAACATATTGACAACTTGGTCTACTAATAATAATTTGTGGCAATTCTTCGTTGTTGAAACAAAGATGATAAATTTGTTTTGACAGATTGATTTTGCAAAAAAAATTATTTTTTAGAATGTTTTGACCTTTTCGGTTAGGATGGAATCAGTTTCGATTATCCATGAGAGAATGAGACTAAAAACACTAAATTTGGCCTATTTTAGCACTTATGTGATTAAACTTCACTGCATGGCTAATAAAGGTATGAAACAAGTCGCTTTAATCAAAGATAAAGGGAAACTTTTACAGATGTATCCGACCAACAAAGAGATGACGATCACACATTGCTATAGTTGAGTACTAAAAGATCAAAATTTCAATAAAAAAATCTTTATTAACATCCACTTTTTAGTTAAAAGAATAAATAAAAGTGAGAAAACTATCGTTTAGAGACATAAAAGTAGACGTACCCAAACAAAGGAGAGTTATAGTAGCAATTCTTCAATCCGTTGTATCACTAAGGACTTTATAAAAGTGCAAAAGTCTAAATTAATACTTTAGTTATCATTTAAAAGAGTATTAGTAAGGTAATATCAATAACAAATATCTAATAAAGTGTCGTAGTGTATCCCCCGCACGGGGTTTTAGCTAGTTATATACTATATAGATATGCACTATCCCCGCAAGAGCATTCATCTCTTACAACTAGTAAGTAAGCAAACATACAAATGTTATTGCAAAGGCACTCACCACTCGAGCTCACCATCATTCAAATAAAAGAAATTTGAAGGAACCAGCTATGCCTGAGGAAAATTTATGCACTAAAGAGCATTCATCTCTTACAACTAGTAAGTAAGCAAACATACAAATGTTATTGCAAAGGCACTCACCACTCGAGCTCACCATCATTCAAATAAAAGAAATTTGAAGGAACCAGCTATGCCTGAGGAAAATTTGCACAAGTACATCCACAACAACTTTAGTGAAACGTCCAAGTACGGTAATGCAACCTTGGTTATAGCAAAAATTTGTCCTTCATTCACGTAGTGGTGGAGGACAACCCCAGGCCCAACAGTCACCCTTGTTCACACCTCCACCTCCGCCACCTCCACCGCCTCCGCCTCCCCATCCCCAACCTCCACCTTTCCCACCACCTCCCCCTCCTCCTCCTCCTCCACCTCCGCCTCCGCCTCCGCCTCCTCCACCACTACCCCCACCTCCCCCACCACCACCGCTTCCCACTCCCCATCCATAACCTCCACCTTTACCTCCTCCTCCTCCTCCTCCTCCACCTCCACCTCCTTTCCCACCGCCGCCACCACCTCCTCTTCTTCCTCCATCGCTTCTTTTCCCGTGTTTTCTTTTGTGCCCTTTACTTTCATTTCCACCACCACCATTGCCTCCTCCACCTCCTCCTCCTCCTCCACCACCACCACTGCCACCTCCTTTACCACCGCCATTCATCATGTCGGTTATACTAGCGACTAGTGACTTGATCATTGGTCGAAGTGGTGTTTTTCCCTTGCAAGTTCCCAACAACATCAATGTGCTGAAAAATTCCATGTGAAAGTTTACGCATGGAAATAGTACTAGTGCCATCCTTGGTAGCTGGCTTCTCTTGATCATCCAGCCCTTGAATCAAACATGGGCTCAACAATGCAGCAACAAACAACAGCAGAAACCCACCAACCAAACTCATCTTTATGCCACAACTACACACAACTGCAAAAATATAATGCTTCCATTCTGGTTATATACTATGCCTTTCTCATTACTGATGGAGTATGGCCATTGACAGCTGGGTAACACAGTCCCCACCCTATAACGATTAACAAACTGAAAGCCAACCAATGCCTATTAGTTAAAGGCTGCAAAAAGATGGGTGCAGAATTTAACAGGACATTGGTGAAATGATGATACTTTCTTACGGCTCAATTGTCCCCCACCTAGCTCTACATTCTCTCTCGCTGTATTCTAATGCACGCCATGGACGGCCGAGCTGCACTCAATACGCACCCCACTTGCTTCACAACATGGTATCTCCAATCTTCTCAGCTACACTGTGAGGATAATTAAACTTTTTGACCTGATATCACCCATTACTGAATACTTAATTGCTCTTTTCTGTACTAATATACTATATCCATATGGTATCCGAAAAAGGTTTCTGTGAATATCATTTGGCATCTTTGTCTCTGTATGGAAAAGATTATAGCATGCATCTATGTTATAGTATTAATATCGGTAACAATACCATGTAAGTTACTTGAAAGGGAGCATGCGCCCTTAACCATATAAAAATGACACTTTTTGAAAAGCAAATCATAAATTTCTTTTCTCTGTAACCCTCTTTCCTTGCTGTGTTTGATTAGCTTTTTTAGTGTTTTATGTTTATTTTTGTGTTTAAAAAACTGTCTGTTTACCTTTTTAGATTCCCTTGGGAAGTCACCGAATTTGTCTATCATTTTTATAACATAATGCAGCATCGACGTCAGAAGATTATTGGAAAATGGTATCGACAGCATTTGGGCGTTTTCATATTCTGAGAATTTGCCAATCTACTTGCATTAGTTTCATCTTTTCAGAAATGTTATCAAACAAGATGCTACCTGTTGTCAGATTTGCTTAAAAATTAAATCTATCTTATCTTTTCAAAGACATAAAACTAAGAACGAGGAAAAGGCTAACAAACAGAGCAAGGTTAACCAATCTTTTCTACTGTTCCTTCTTTTCTTATCTTTATCATTGGTCTCAATTCTATGGACAGTAACTAGTTTTCTGCTTTTGTTCTAATTTGTGAATATTTTTACAAATTCTTGCCAAAACCAGCCGGGTTATTTAGGTTCAAAATGCCTTCAGAAGGAACCAGAAAAGAATAGGCCAAAAAAAAATAGAGAAAACTGTCCATTCTTTGTGAATCAAGAGGAAACTCTTGGTGAACAAATATCCAAATTCACGAGAGGATATTTAAGTTGAAGATGTGGCTTAGTGAGTGGGTGGTTGCTGTAACTCCATTATGTTCACTATATATGCACTGGAAAACCAGTGTTGTCCACCTAAAGATTGAGCCAGCCCCTACCTGCATGCATGTGCGTTGGATTTGGCCTTTTCTTGACGGAAAAGAGAAGTGAGGTGGGACTAACAGTGCAAGTGCCAACCACGTTATGGGTTGGGGCGAATGAGATCATTTGATTTGATGGAGATGTTATTCGAGGAATTGAGAGGGGGTTTGGTGGTGGCCTCAGCTGCATGTCTTGGCTTGCTTGGGGGATTGGCATCTCTCGTAGTCGTACCCATAGTGAAGGTGCAATCCAGATAAGGCCATCTTCATCTTTATGGATGCTTTGAAGTGTGTTCTCAATGGTGGTTGGACTCATTTCATCATCTCTCCATGTGAGGAGGAATTCCCAATTCTTTAAACAACTACAAATTTCCTAGTCCCACAGGCTATGACTGTATTACACCTTTTAAGTAGCTTCCAGCTTTTCTTCGGCAATAATTCAATTTTTAGGTTAGCTTATTAAGTGGGGAAAAGTTGAAGACACCTCTATGCGGCCTTCCTGGTTCTAGACTTCATGCATATATTGACAAAGAAGCCCCGTGAGAGGTGATGGGGTGCCGATAGGGCAAGGGTGTTAAAAGAGACATTGGGGAAGGTCTTGAACTTCTTTTGATAAGAACTTCAAATCATATGCACGTATTGTTGGTTGATTTTGAGTTAGATGTTCTAATATTTTAAACTTGAGGATCAAAAATTATAATCACATGGGTGGTGTAAATGAGAGTAATGAAAATTGCGTGGTCCTCGAACCATGTCCTCACCATTACGATAGTTGGATTTGAATATATAAGAAAATACCTCCATATCTCCATTAACCCCTCTTCCTATCCTCCCTGATCCAATGGTCCTAGATTGTAGAGACCAATAGTTGACACCATGCAATATTTACTCAAGAAAGAAAATACTGATCGGTCTTGCATTATCTACCACTGTTTGACATAATTGAAAAATAACCGTCTAAACTGTTAATTTTTTTTCACTATATATTAGTTGGTTCGAGTGTGGATTTAACGTCTGCCATTTCAGAGTATTCAATTCTTATTGATTTGGGCAAGCTCTAATACGAAAGCATATGTGATTTTTGCCAAAGAAGGATACAGTTTCAAAAGCCGGTAGTAATACCACCTCAAAACACATGCTCCTTCTGTCCCAAAAAAATTGATCATATTTTCTTTTTATGCTGTCCCAAAAATTTTAATTATTTTTCAAATAAAAAAAGATTATGTAGTGTTTTTCCATCTATAACCTTTTCAAATCTATTTTAAACAATTTTCTCTATCTACATTTAATCCTCTACAAACTCATTTTTCTCTCATGACCCACTTTCTTCCACTCCTCGCTTTCCCTTGGTTTATAATGGAAAACTCATAAAATATGATTCATGTCACAAAGAAGCTTACAAGTCAACCACAAGCAAAATATTTTGGGACGAGGGATTATTATTTTATCAAAAGGTAAAATTGCTTTGATAATAGATCTAACCATGATAATTTCGTCCTCTTTTACTTTAGCTAATTTCATTAGGTGCTTTAGAACAAAAAGAGTAGAGGTTAGATCCACATCTTACTACCGACTGCGAAATGTAATTAATATTTGGGTTAAGGTAAACGGCTAAACTTGGGTGGGGGGGGGGGGGGGGACCAAGAGTGGAGAGGGGATTGATTCACTGCCCTTCGACTGGTTAGCCTTTTTTTTCTCCGAGACAATTTGAGTGGTTAGTTAAAGAAGTCAAGTAATACATGAAGACTATATAGGTTTTGTTTGAAGGGCGAAGGCCCATGAATATATTATTGTAAGAAAGAAACTCCGTCACAAACCCTTGCCTTGACGAGTTTCTAATGGAAAACCGCAATCACGAAATCGTTTATATTTACTCACTGCAGGACTGAAACCCAGAGTACAACTTTCTCGTTTTATGCTTATTTCATTCTTTTTATGACCAAAAGAGGCATTAGTGACACTTTTCAACTCTCCAACAATAAAAGAGTGTGAATTTTGCCAAAAGAAAACCTGAATTTGGTCTTACCCTGTAATTTTTTTTGCCTTGGAAAAGTGTAGATTTTGGAGAAAGTAGAACCTATTCAATGTGGGAAGGAAGAGGCATTTAACCAAATTGTTTCTAATGGGCCGAATTTGGGACACTTAGGCAAAGCAAAGCCCAATCACTGGTTGCTCGATGATATTGGATGGGCCACTATTACCAATTTCCGGATCGGGACAGAAGTCCGTTCAAGTCGAGTAATTGGATTGGGCTCCCGACACTAATTTACAGGATCCAGATCATTGATGGTTAGCTCTCCAACTCGTAAAGACGGACCAAGAGTCTGATGAAGGCCCACCAGCGCATTGCTCTCTGTAGTGCTATCCAAACGTAAAGGCAACCAAATTTGCCCAATATGTCCCTCTATTCTGGTATTAGCAATTCCCATTATGAATGCAAACTTCTTAGAACAGATTAGGAGACTGATATTAATATCCCACTTTTCACCACAAAAAGATGAAATAAGTGTCAGTAAAGGCATCAAAATAGGCATTACTTCAGCAATGTTTTTTATTTAAATAGTAAAAACATTGCATTGCCAATAAGAGAGAACCAATTATTATTCCAGCAATTGCACTTGCACTTTTCCAACAATTGCACTTTTCATAATATTTGCAAGTTACATAACTCTCTTCGCCATAATATATAACTAGTTATCATGACAAACATAATGCATGTGAAAAATAATAATAATAAAGTCAGCTCTATGATAGTTTTGTAATATCAATCAAGGCCTTTGGATGTATTTTAACTACATTTTTCAGAATAAATTTTAAATTTTAGAAACCAAGCATGTCTCATAGGTAGCACAATTTTTTTAGCACAATTTTTTTTTTAAAAAGTATGATAATAGCCAACATTGAAGTATATTAGGTTGACAAGCAAGCTCGATATTTTTGTTTAGAGCTTATGTCAAAACGAAACCCAAAATTTCACTTTTCAAGTAGACCATGAGGTTTAGAATTCTAGGCCCTGTTTGTTTATGTGTTTTCAGCATTTTTCAATTTTGCGTATTTATCAAAAAATTATTTCCAAAAAATATTTACGGTTCACCCAAAAAGAAGACAAATTTCTTGGAAAACGTTTTACGAAAATAAAAATGGGAAGTTATTTTCCAAATTGATGCCCGACACTCCTTTTCTCTCCCTCTCGCCCCCACCTCCCCTCCCCTTCTTTCGCTCTCGCCTTTCTCATCTTTCTGTCGCCCGCATCAGGTCATCGAGATGACCAGAAGCGATGTGGATGACCTCCCATCGGCCTTGTTCTAGATAAAAAAAAAACTCGTCGATTTACGTCCAATCTGAAGCAGGCACTTCGTGGTAGGGGCCAAAAAGGTAGATCTTGCCATCGAGAACATGGGTGCAGGGCGTGACCACCATGAAATTTCATAGCAGGGCCTCTAATCCAGCCTTGCCCGGGATTATGGGTGTCCAGGATGTACACAGAATTGCCCCCGAGATAACCGTAAGGCAAACTATCAAGCATGAAGATTTTGGAATCCACGACGGCGACACCGGAACAATCGGTATGGTCTGTTGGGGATCTGGGAAGTCGAGTCATCAAAGCATCATCGTCATCTTTGAGGGTAAAAGAACCACTGCGTCGTTCTCTGATTGTCGTGTTTGTTAAGATCTTCACAACGAAGTGGATCGATGCTGGTGGTGGTGGTCCTAACTAGTGGTGTGGTAGGTTTTGGTTTTGATGATGGAGTTGGAGGTTTTGGATTTTTATTAGGAACCGGTGGTGGGTGTTTGACCATCGGTGGTGGTCCTAGCTAGTGGCGTGGTTTAGGTAATGGAGTTGCAGGTTCTTGATGAGGAACCTGGTAGTGGTGGTGGTCCTATTACTGTGTGTTGTGGTGCTGAGAAATTTTTCGATTAATTCTATTCTATCGTTTTTTCGGCGTTGTCCAAACAATAAAAAATAAAATTCATAAACACATTTTCAAGTAAAAAAGTTATTTTTTTAAAAATATTTTTCGTCAAGCATTATCAGTGAAACAAACGGCCCTAGTAATAATGCATTGGGCTGGGCACTCTTTCATCAAGATGTGGTCCAATTGGGAGAAATAACAACGTGTGGGTTGATTTTATTGGCACGTGGCTTTAATTTGAGTACCGTCCAACTGTCCAAAGTCCATCTCGGAAGGAAAAAGAAGAGAGAGAGAGAGAGAGAGAATCTTCATTTTTTTTTTTGAAGAAGACAAGTCCATAAAAAAAAAAGAGGAAACATTCAAAGGAACTGGGATCGAAGGTCAATTTTACTTCTTTTTTTCTCTTATTATCTTATATAAATCTTGATTTTATATTTCATGATGTATTTAGCCACTTGAAATTTTGAATCTACTTCACACAAAAAAAAAAAAGGATGCCATATATACGAGAGGATTTAATGACATGAGTTTCGCGTTAATCAATAGCACAAAAATTTGTATTTAATTTTTTTTTTGTGACACTTTTCAGAAAAAAACTGTGAAGTATTCGACCATGTAGTTAAAAATGGTATTACACGAATAATCAAGTGGTGTTGGCTTTATATAAGGCGCACACAATGTGGGTGTGACGCATAATTCGCAGAGCAATTTTACTATCTTGAGCCCAGTTGCCAGGAATGATTGACATTTCAAATTTGCAAACTATGTCTGCTGAAGTAACTTTACAAACTCCAATCAAAAAATAATTAAATTTGGTAACTCTTTTCAAACATGTCATCTTTTATTCTCATATAACTTGTAATATCAAAACTTATGTTTTCAAGTATGACGTGTAATAAAATGAATTTTTAATTGTAAAGATCAAACATGTTCTTATAGATAGTTATTTATATTTTTAACTTTTATTTTGGGTCATTTTTATATAATTTTTTAAAAATGCAAAATGTCATCATATTAAGTAGGGTTAAATATCATCATTCCAAGTAAATAGTTATTTAACACCGTTGTTATGCTCAAAAGATTGTTTTCTTTATAAGTAGTGCTAGTTTTGTGCGACGTATTTGCAAACTTTGATAGAAGGATAAAATTGGCAAATTAGAAATAAATTAACAAAGAGTAGTTACCACTTTTTGTTCAAACTTAAATCTATAATATTTTTTATTGTCACGTGTGACTAACATAATGCGGCACTTGTCACTCAAGAAGAAGACATACAACAGTAAAAGTGGTTTTACACTAAGAAAGAATTTTTCCTTGTTATTGTGGCACACACGACGCATACACAAAAATAAAATTAATCTTAAGATATTTTTATAATATTAAGCATGATCTTCAAGATATTATATATATGAAGTTATTAAAAAAAAGTTACATTTTTAGATCCTCATTATTTTTCATTAGTTTTCTTTTTGACAAATATTTTATATTCTAGTTTATTGTTGTCAAGTGGCAATTTATAACTTGTCTTTACGTTAATGAATTTTAATATATATGGGAGCCGATCCCTATCGACCGGTGGAGAAATAAAATTTCACCACCAAACCGCTACAAAGAGTAGCAGTTGCAATTATTATTCGCAAATACACAACCGCAACACTTTGTTGCGGTTGCGCCCCCCCCCCCCCCCTCCCCCCCCTTCCCCCCCAAGCCCCCCTACCCAACCGCAACTCTTTGTTGCGGTTGGCCCCCCTTCCCCCACGTGGTGTCCCCCTTCCCCGCCATGGCCTTCCCCCTTCCCCCATGGCCCCCCTTCCCCCGTCCTCCCCTCGCCCGCCACGTGGCCTCCCCCCCATCCTCCCCTCCCCCGTCCCCCCATGCCCCCCCCATGCCCAACCGCAACACTTTGTTGCGGTTGGCCCCGGTCCCCCTCCCCCTTCCCAATTCCCAGCCACGTGTCCCCGTCCCCCTCACCCCCGCCACGTGGCCCCGTCCCCCCTCCATGCCCAACCGCAACAAAGTGTTGCGGTCCCCCCACCCCACGTGGTGTCCCCCCCCCCCCCGTGATGCCCTCAATGGCCCCCCTTCCCCCCGTGATGCCCCCTTCCCCATGGCCCCCCCTTCCCCCTCCTGTGATGCCACGTGGTGTCCTTCCCCCTCACTCACGGATTTTTTTCTGTCTTCTTTCTTCTCTTTCCTTCGCTTTTTTCTCTTTATAATCCCTCATCCCCGAACCCTTTCTTCCACTCTCCATCATCTTTACCAACTATCTTCATACTCCATATCTCACCTACAACAATACAAACAAAAAAATTTTACGCTAGAAGCTCGGTTGATAACCGCTAGAAGATCGGTGGATTTTTCTTTAAATATATCAAGTCAAAACAAGTAAGTATTTTTTGGGTTTTCTTATAATTCAATGTTAATTTCAAAGTTCAAAAATAGTCATTGTAGACTCAAATCGAAGATAACGAAAATACAAATTGAAGGAAACAAAAATCAGATCAATCGGAGATCGGATGAGCGGTATTACATTTATAGATTCCAAAATAGCGATTTTTTAGGGCGTCTAAATTAGGATTTTTCACGAATTTATAAAAAATAGCTAGAGCTAGATTTTGCCAAAGTACGAAAAAAAGACCCTAGTTATTTTTAAAAGATCTATATCAGGAAAAATTTCAGATTTTTCCAAATACTGGAAAGGGGTTAACTGATACGGGGAACCTTGTAACTTTGCACTGTAATTTAAAATATCAAGCCAGCGCGATTTCGCGCGAAACTTTTATGAGAACCCTAGGATGTTGGGAAGTTCCATCCCCCAGGAATTCGGGCCATTCCGAAGTCGTTAGCTATTTTTTTGGCCGAACGGGCTTTTAAGCGCTCGATCCGGACACCGGTTCGGGATTTTTGGGCGAAAAGTCCGTAGAATACTTTTTAGATCAAGAATGAATTTGGGAAGCTTAAAATAGCATTTCAATGCACTTTTGAGATTGTTCTGATGCCAGGGGCATTTTGGTAATTTGCCACCCCGAGAGGGGTATTTTGGTAATTTTACGGTGTTAAGTTTTTCAAAGGACTTTCTAGTCCAGAAATGTAAGTAAAACACCTGAAAGGTTGTTTTGAAGCTGGTTTGGGGCGTTAGGGTGATAATGAACCCCCGGGGGCATTTCGGTAATTTGCCGCTCATCGGGGGTATTTTGGTAATTGAACATTGTAAAATTTTCCGCAACTGAAGGAAAGAGCAGGAGTGTAAGACACCCAAAAAGTGGTTTTAAAGTTGTTCTGAGATGTTTGTTGGGTCGATAGCTGCCAGGGGGTATTTTGCTTAAGTTGGGGGTGTTTTGGTAACTCATCCCCTTTAAATAAAGAAATATTTGGTATATAATTGATGTAATACATTTAAAAAGTAGTTTTAAAGCGATTTTGAGGTGTTGGGGCTGTAGCGGCCATCAGGGGGTATATTGCTAAATAACCACGTTGGCGCTAAATTTTAGGGAACTAGCGTAATTAAGCGTTCGGAGTGGTGAGAAGTGAGGAATTGTTTTAATACATTGAAATAATGAGATAATTACTATTGCTAATGCGTTGGTAAGCTAGGTTAAAGATCCATTTATAGTTTTGGAATGTAAATATTATGGATACTAAGTTGGTTTACGATTATATTTTGTTCTTAGATATATGGATTTCAACGCCGGACCTCATGATACATCAATCCTATACGATGACGATGACCACGTCGCGAGGCACGTATTTGACGGTGTCGATAGGGGTGTTTTGGAAACAATTCAAAGCACAAGTCACCACGATGAGTGGGTACTAAACGAGGAACAAATACAACTATTACACCGTCAAAATTTATCTATGTTCACCGATCCCGGGATTTGGTCTCGACACGACGATTGCCTTATATCCGCTCTAGTTGAACGATGGAGGAGCGAGACGAACTCATTTCACTTCCGGTTTGGTGAAATGACTATTACATTAGAGGACGTCGGATTTATACTTGGAATCCCATGTCACGGCAAACCCATTACTTCGAGCAAAACGTCTGCATCCATAGCGAAGATGGCTAGGCAGTATTTTCCGGGAATTCCGAGGGAAGCTCTTACAACGAACGGCATCAAACTTAAATGGCTGAGAGAGCAGTACGGCGTGCTACCGGATGAATACACTCCTCACGATTTCGTGACGTATACGAAAGCATTCCTTCTGTATATTATTGGAGCCATATTACTTCCGACGCATTCGAAAAACACGGTGCATCCGAAGTATATGGTGTTCTTGGAGGATCTTGAGGAGGTATACTCGTATTCGTGGGGTTCAGCTGTCCTTGCGCACCTATATCGAGCACTGCACAAAGCTACGAGAAAGGGTGCCAAGTCCATTGCCGCCTGCCTCACTCTATTACAGGTTTGAGCATTTATTTTCTTGGTTGACGTGTCAATATATTCTAGCATTAATGTGCTAATTCCAGATAATGTTTGCATTCACAGGTTTGGTCTTACGAGAGGCTACCCACGGGTCGTCCACAACCGCGGGAATATTCCGATGAGACGTGGCCTAGGGTGTGGGCCTGGGGGCCTACGACCAACCGGAGGAGACGGGTAGACCCGCACCACCATCTAAAGTTCTATCGGGGGGAACTAGAGATACTCAATGCATCCCAGGTGACGTGGCAGCCATATAGCAAGGTGATGCATCGGTTGGATGAGTGGTGTTGGCAACTTCCGGTGTCGTACGTGCTGGCAGGTTTGGTTCGGGTGCCGCTTATTCACTTCGAAGTATGTGAGTTTCAGATGCCCGATCGAGCTATGAGGCAAGCTGGCTGTCTACAAGGGATACCAAAACCCGCTGTAGACATGCGGCCATACAGGAGTGGTCGAGGGCCGAACTTCGAGGTGCCTGATGCCTTGAATTTGTTGAGCGACGAGGTGCAACAGTGGAATACCTGGCAAGAAACATATGATAGCCTTGTA
This sequence comes from Escallonia herrerae, assembly GCA_033070095.1. NCBI lineage: Eukaryota > Viridiplantae > Streptophyta > Magnoliopsida > Escalloniales > Escalloniaceae > Escallonia > Escallonia herrerae. The sequence continues at coordinate 135,512 of JAVXUP010002284.1, forward strand.
TCGCTGAAGGCCGACAGCATCAGCATTGAGGAGTACCTGCAATGGTTTCTCAAGGTGACGCGCACGAGGGTGAATCGCCCTTCCCAGGCGAGGAAGACATCGTATGCGCCACGTGAGATCTATGACCAGTTCTGGGCATTGAACATTGTAAGTCATGCTAGTGTTGTTTCAATTTTTATTTGCGCACCTTATCTACCATGCCTGAAATGATTAGCCATATTTTGTATGCATGTTTTTTAGGTTGACCAGGGCACTGAGGTGTTCAAGCAGCTGGAGGGGTTTGACTGGTTTGTCGCGCAGGCTCCTGACAATCTCAAGAGGTCCATTGAGAGGTACAAGACTGAAGTTCAAAACTTTAGTCTTGCGTACCGGGGTTACCAAGGGGAGCCGTCTAGTCGCTTGCCTCCTGACGCGTACGACTATCAGCCCCAGAGTCAGGTGTGGGAGTCGTCTACTCGCTTGCCTCCTGACGCGTACGACTCTCAGTCCCAGAGTCAGGTGTGGGAGCCGTCTACTCGCTTCCCTCCTGACGCGTACGACTATCAGCCCCAGAGTCAGGTGTGGGAGCCGTCTACTCGCTTGCCTCCTGACGCGTACGACTCTCAGCCCCAGATTCAGGTGACCCAAGTAGGAATCCAGGCATCGCGCCCAAGCATCCGGTCGGATAAAGGACAACCGACGAAGCCATTGAGTCCGGCCAAAAGGGATTGGATCGACCGGCACTACTTTGGGCATGAGCCAATCGCTACAGCAGACTTTCCTGTTGCTTCATTCCTAGCTCACTCTGATCTAAGACTGTTGGCGCCGAACACAGATATTTCAAATTTTGTCATTGACGCTTATATAGATCTGCTGCGTGTTAGAGAGCTAAATTATAACCCTGCCAAACTTTGAAGCTCAACATGTATGCCTCTTTTGTTATCCCCTTCATGGTGAATAGCATGAAGGAGTTCACAGAATGGAGGAGGAAGCGAGGGACAAGCAAGGGTGAATGGCGACCATCTGCAAACGTGCTTTCCTACTTGAACGCAGACTATCAATGTCACGCAGCTGAGGCGAACCTAATCATGCTACCTGCTCTTCATGCAAGCCACTTCTTCCTATTAGTTCTCTTTCCAGAGAATAAAGTGGTCCACATATACGATAGCCTAAGGGAAGACGGACCTGGTCGGCAGCTGGCGCAGATGTACTCCACGTACATCAATGCGGTGGTTAGTTTATATCTTGACCTTCGCTCATAGTCTATTCTTCTTGTTACATAGGCTTGATAACCTTTTTATTGTTGGATGCAGACTACTATCATTCCACTAGCGTGTCGACATTTTAAGGGGGAAGCCATCACGAGCAAAACAATGATAGATCCTTGGACGGTCGTGACGATAGAAAACCGACCAAAGCAATATAACAGTCATGATTGCGGGATTTACGTCCTCAAGTACATGGACTACATAGCTCGCTCAGATGTGCTCGAATATGATACGTGGTCTCGAAACGATGCCTTGACGTTTAGATATAGGATAGCCTGGGAGCTGAAAAAGGGTGTAGCTAGACGCCTTCCTTACCATTATCCTGAGATGTAGTAGACGTTCGTATGTTTTATTATTACTATTGTTGGATTTTGGATATTAAGGTTTGAAATTGAATTAATGTGTCTCGGTTTTTTTCCGAAATTGATACAAATGGGCTAACTAGCGTGCCTAAGGTTCAATGAGCAAAAAAAAAGTGACAAAAAAATTACGTAATTTTTCGGAAGTTATGAATTGGGCCCTAAAGTGTGCCCGAACAGGCCCTTCCTAGGAAAACCCAAAAAATAATGTGTCTCGTTTTTTCCGAAATTGATACAAATGGGCTAACTAGCGTGCCTAAGGTGCAATGAGCAAAAAAAGTGACAAAAAAAATTACGTAATTTTTCGAAGTTATGAATTGGGCCCTAAAGTGTGCCCGAACAGGCCCTTCCTAGGAAAACCCAAAAAATAATGTGTCTCGATTTTTTCCGAAATTGATACAAATGGGCTAACTAGCGTGCCTAAGGTTCAATGAGCAAAAAAAAAGTGACAAAAAAATTACGTAATTTTTCGGAAGTTATGAATTGGGCCCTAAAGTGTGCCCGAACAGGCCCTTCCTAGGAAAACCCAAAAAATAATGTGTCTCGTTTTTTCCGAAATTGATACAAATGGGCTAACTAGCGTGCCTAAGGTTCAATGAGCAAAAAAAAAGTGACAAAAAAAATTACGTAATTTTTCGGAAGCTATGATTCCACAAACCAAATCACAAATTTAAACATTATAAAAGTTCAATTTATACAACTGAAACATTAACCCTAACACTGATCATCATCATCGTCCTCCTCGACCATACTGCCAGGTTCGATACCTAACACTTTATAATGGTTTCTCTTGTCATGATCAGTCATCTTATTACACAACGCACACTTTCGTAATTTTTTTTGACCCGTTGCTTCTTCAATCGGATTCTTCATGCGTATTGCTCGTTTTCGCCCTTTTGTTTGAGAAATAATCGGATCAAAAATGTCGTCCTCCTCACCTTGCAGGCTAGTGCCGTCAATGACTGGCTGTGAAGCTCGATTGAATCTACCGGCTGGAGTCGTCCGACTAGTCGGAGTGTCCCGTCTTTCTGGTAATGCCATCCTAAACTGTGCAAGGTTAGCCTTATCCCGTGCGGCTGCTTCAACTTGATACCTGTACCCATCAAATGTTGACGCTGCATCCAATGATAAACCGTGCATGATGTTACAAAGGTGATTATATCGCAGCGTCTCAGATTGCTCGAAATCAACTGAAACATTGGGCACGTAAGGAATGTGACCGTGGACTCTATTGGCTTCCTTCGTCCACCGTTCCAAGATATACTGTGGAGGGATTTCACGAGCATTCTTGGCGCTAAAAACCCTCAACGCGTGTCGACAAAGTATACCTTTATGCTCAAACAGTTGACAGTTGCAATTAACCAACCCGGTGTCCATACAAACTGCTACGGTAAAATGTCTTCTGCTCCTCGGAGCCGACGAAGAGCACGGATTGGCGAAATTCGTCACATTTGTCAAAGCATAAACCTTGATCACTCTGGTGGAATACTCGTGCAACTTTGTCATGCTATATTGATTCGACTTTAGTAGTTCCTCTTGAAACTGTCTAAACATTTCCTTGGTATAGACTTGAGCCGCATGAGCCTCCAAAGGTGAAAAAACTACTATGGCTCTTTCTGTAAACTGTAGCCGCGTCGGCTTCTCTCTCAAGGAAAAATTGCTTGTCAAGGGCTTTCTGCATCTCTAGTACGAACTCTGTTATACTTGAAGAATGGCCTACGTACCCATCAAAGAATGCATTCATACCTTCGCTTCTCGAGGTCGTAGTCATTCCGGCTGCAAAAAACTTCTTGGTGTAGGCACCGACCCACTGTGTCTTGATCTCATACAACGATTGTAACCATTCATGATTGTGCAAATGGTAGTCATCCATTAACTTGGCCCACCTCTCCTCGAACACGTCTACCGTCAACGATTTCTTCACACATGTATTAAAGTCAGTCTTGAATGTCGGATGGTTTGCATATACATTGTGAAGCCGTTCGGGATATTTGTTGCTTATGTGCCATGTGCACAGGCCATGGTGAGTATCTGGAAGGACCTTAGCGATTGCATTTTTCATTGCCAGATCTTGGTCGGTGATGATGGTCTTTGGAGGAATATGATACATTGCTTTAAGCCACGTTTCAAATAACCACGTAAATGACTCCTCCGTCTCATCCCTAAGCAGGGCAAAGCCAAACAAGATTGACTGATAGTGGTGGTTCACCCCGGTGAACGGAGCAAAAGGCATAGAGTACTTATTTGTGCGGTATGTGGTGTCAAACGTCACAACATCCCCAAAATTTTGGTAAGCAGCTCTAGAACGGGCATCCGCCCAAAATATAGTACTAATGCGGTTCTCATCATCCAGTTGGAGACTATAGAAAAAGCCAGAATTCTCACTCTGAAGGTCCCTGAAGATATCAAGTGTAGCTTGAGAATCACTCTTACCGAAAGACTCTCTCCTCTGAGCACGAAGTTCATTTCGAAGGTCTACTTCGTTGAAACTCAACTTGTCAATCCCCCCAGACTGGCTTGAGAAAACCCCCATCATTCTAGAAGGTGGAATTTTAGCCTCGGCCATTGTAAATATCAGTTGTCTGTGTGCCGCGCTTATTTCTCGGTGTTGATGAATTTGACCAATCTTACTAGGGGTCATCAACTGATGATTATGGCTCAACTCCACTCCCGTCACAACCCAATGGTTTTCATTTTTTCGGTGTACTGCATACACATGGGCCTTGCAGCCAGTACCCGAAAATGTGTCGCGTTTTCTTTGTCTTGATGGCCCTTCGTCACTGATCCGAACAACCGGGGGTACATACGGTGCTCCTCTATGACACTCAAATAGTCTTCCACAAATTTGATCTGTATTCGCCCGTTTTCTAGTAGTCTTAGTTCTAATACCGAAACCTATCGTTTTCGAATATGCTCTATAGTATGCTTCAACTTCGTCCAGTGTTTGAAAAACTTGACCCAAGTAAGGTGGATCAGAATCTTCACAAAAAGTATTTCCTCCAGTTGCATCCATATTTATACTGAAATCTAAAAAAAAAAATTATATCATTCTCAACAAGTCATAGAATTAAATAAAATAAAAATAAAGACTCTTTCCTCCAGTTGCGGAAAATTTTACAATGTTCAATTACCAAAATACCCCCGATGAGCGGCAAATTACCGAAATGCCCCCGGGGGTTCATTATCACCCTAACGCCCCAAACCAGCTTCAAAACAACCTTTCAGGTGTTTTACTTACATTTCTGGACTAGAAAGTCCTTTGAAAAACTTAACACCGTAAAATTACCAAAATACCCCTCTCGGGGTGGCAAATTACCAAAATGCCCCTGGCATCAGAACAATCTCAAAAGTGCTTTGAAATGCTATTTTAAGCTTCCCGAATTCATTCTTGATCTAAAAAGTATTCTACGGACTTTTCGCCCAAAAATCCCGAACCGGTGTCCGGATCGAGCGCTTAAAAGCCCGTTCGGCCAAAAAATAGCTAACGACTTCGGAATGGCCCGAATTCCTGGGGGATGGAACTTCCCAACATCCTAGGGTTCTCATAAAAGTTTCGCGCGAAATCGCGCTTGATATTTTAAATTACACTACAAAGTTACAAGGTTCCCCTCAATCAGTTAACCCCTTTCCAGTCTTTGGAAAAATCTGAAATTTTTCCCTGATATAGATCTTTTAAAAATAACTAGGGTCTCTTTTTTGCACTTTGGCACAAATCTAGCTCTAGCTATTTTTTATAAATTTGTGAAAAACTGTCTAATTAAGTTTTCACCTTTAGCGACAATTACGTTTCGTATTCACATTAAACACACATAGTGTTACACCCTAGGAACACACACAGTGTCTTAAACCAAAATTATTTCCTCCAGTTGTGTTACAATGTTCAATTACCAAAATACCCCCGATGAGCGGCAAATTACCGAAATGCCCCCGGGGGTTCATTATCACCCTAACGCCCCAAACCAGCTTCAAAACAACCTTTCAGGTGTTTTACTTACATTTCTGGACTAGAAAGTCCTTTGAAAAACTTAACACCGTAAAATTACCAAAATACCCCTCTCGGGGTGGCAAATTACCAAAATGCCCCTGGCATCAGAACAATCTCAAAAGTGCTTTGAAATGCTATTTTAAGCTTCCCGAATTCATTCTTGATCTAAAAAGTATTCTACGGACTTTTCGCCCAAAAATCCCGAACCGGTGTCCGGATCGAGCGCTTAAAAGCCCGTTCGGCCAAAAAAATAGCTAACGACTTCGGAATGGCCCGAATTCCTGGGGGATGGAACTTCCCAACATCCTAGGGTTCTCATAAAAGTTTCGCGCGAAATCGCGCTGGCTTGATATTTTAAATTACACTGCAAAGTTACAAGGTTCCCCGTATCAGTTAACCCCTTTCCAGTCTTTGGAAAAATCTGAAATTTTTCCCTGATATAGATCTTTTAAAAATAACTAGGGTCTCTTTTTTACATTTTGGCAAAATCTAGCTCTAGCTATTTTTTATAAATTCGTGAAAAATCCTAATTTAGACGCCCTAAAAAATCGCTATTTTGGAATCTATAAATGTAATACCGCTCATCCGATCTCCGATTGATCTGATTTTTGTTTCCTTCAATTTGTATTTTCGTTATCTTTGATTTGAGTCTACAATGACTATTTTTGAACTTTGAAATTAACATTGAATTATAAGAAAACCCAAAAAATACTTACTTGTTTTGACTTGATATATTTAAAGAAAAATCCACCGATCTTCTAGCGGTTATCCACCGATCTTCTAGCGTAAATTTTTTTTGTTTGTATTGTTGTAGGTGAGATATGGAGTATGAAGATAGTTGGTAAAGATGATGGAGAGTGGAAGAAAGGGTTCGGGGAAGAGGGATTATAAAGAGAAAAAAGCGAAGGAAAGAGAAGAAAGAAGACAGAAAAAAAATCCGTGAGTGAGGGGGAAGGACACCACGTGGCATCACGGGAGGGGGAAGGGGGGCATAGGGGGCATCACGGGGGGGGGGGGCCACGTGGGGGGGGTGGGGGGGGGGGGACCCCACTTTGTTGCGGTTGGCATGCCACCGCAACAAAGTGTTGCGGTTGGGCATGGAGGGGGGACGGGGCCACGTGGCGGGGGAAGGGGAACGTGGCGGGGAAGGGGGAAGGGGGCCAACCGCAACAAAGTGTTGCGGTTGGGCATGGGGGGGCCATGGGGGGAGGGGAGGACGGGGGGAAAGGGGGCCATGGGGAGAGGGGGGAGGGGGAGGCCACGTGGCGGGCGAGGGGAGGACGGGGGAAGGGGGGCCATGGGGGGGGGAAGGCCACGTGGCGGGGAAGGGGGACACCACGTGGGGGAGGGGGGGCCAACCGCAACAAAGAGTTGCGGTTGGGCATGGGGTGGGGGGGAGACGGGGGGAAGGGGGAGGGGGGGGGGGGATGGGGGGGGGGGCAACCGCAACAAAGTGTTGCGGTTGTGTATTTGCGAGTAATAATTGCAACCGCTACTCTTTGTAGCGGTTTGGTGGAGAAATTTTATTTCTCCACCGGTCGAAGGGATCGGCTCCTATATATATATATATATATATATATATATATATATATATATATATATATATATATATATATATATATATATATATATATATATATATCGCTAAAAAAAGAGTGTTCTAAATATAAATGGATACATGTGTCGTGACAAAGGCATGTACAGCTTACAATAACTACTACCAACAACCATTCTATCATCTTGCGATCCTCCACGTATGTTTGTTCCTACCGAAAACGTAACTGGTATCTTGAGTAGGATGCACTAGTAAACGGATATCCAAGTATGTTGGTTTTCTTCATCTTTTTTTATGTGCATAAGTTAGTTTTTTACTACAAGAAAAACAGTTTTTAGTGAGGAATTTGAATCCGTGCTGAAAATAGGTTTTATCGGCAAATTTTTTATTGGTAAAGGTCCGTCGCTAAAAGTAGCCTTTACAAACGGATTTTTCAGTCAGTAACAGATTTTTAGCGAGACATTTACCGACGGATTATTACCGATAAAATAATTTGTCGCAAAATGCTATTATTTTTGAATTTTTCTCGATTCTGAAAACTTTTAAAAGAATTTTAGTGACGAACTGGATTCTATCACTAAAGGTGATTAAAACGAAAAAAATCCTAAATTTTAACCAAGGACTTTTAACGACGGACTAAAATCTGTCGCTAAATGTGATTAAAAGCAAAAAAAAACCTATTCTATGTTCTTTCTCCCTGTTGCTGTCGTCCTCCTTCCTCCCCCTCTCTCTCACCCACACTCAGCTTCGCCGCCCACCTCTTACGCCATCCCACCCCCACCTCCCAAGCCGCCAACTCAGTTTCACTTCGTCTCTCTCCTTCTAGCCTTTGGGCTCTTTATCGCCTGTCTCTTTGGCTGACTCTTTCACCCACTCACTCTGGCAGCTATCTCTTGACAACGGGTGATGGTCGGATGGTGACACAGGGGCTCTCTCTCCCCCTCGAACCAAGATAGCCAAGAGAAGATCGGCCTGGAAAAGTTTCTTCCTTATGTTCCAGATCCGAATAAGATTGGCGATAGCGAGTGACCCGCAAGGTGAAGATAGCGGTGAGTAACTCACAAA